>JAIFHD010002265.1:0-10277 GCA_019721455.1 Psilocybe mexicana
ATGCGAGGTATGCAATGCCAAAAGAGTCATCAATGATCGGTGACTCCTAAACTTGTATTTTCGGTTGTAGGTCATAATTGTGTCTGGCACAATCAACTCCCCGCATGGGTTACGGCTGGAAATTTCGACAACGCTACACTGTTGTCGATAGTACAAAACCATTGCGGGACTCTTGTCGGCCATTATAGAGGGGATATGTGAGTAATCGAAATATCATGTTTTGTACGATCATTCTAACTATTTTGTAGCTGTAAGGTCTTTCTACGCTCAGAATGTTTTTAAATTTATTTACGCTTTTGAGAATAGACAGTTGGGACGTCATCAATGGTAATTTTTTTCCCCGTACGCAATGGAGAGTCCCTATTCTGATTTTTTTGTGTTCGTCTTCCAGAGGCCATCAACGACGATGGAACGTTCCGTGAGACTGTTTTCTTTAACACCACAGGGCTTGCCTACATCAAAACGGCTCTCAGAGCAGCTCATGCCGCTGACCCAAAAGCAAAACTCTACGTTCGTCTCTCTCTTTACACATCGGTTTCAAACTTGAACGTTGTACTTATTGACTATCCCGTCTTTTCAGATCAATGACTTTAACATTGAAGGCACAGGTCCAAAATCTACCACGTTAAGAAACCTTGTCACCGAACTCAAATCCGAAGGAGTTCCCATCCACGGTGTCGGCGTACAGTCCCATCTGATTGTCGGCGAAGTTCCTACGACGATGGAAGAAAACTTGAGAGCTTTCACAGAGATAGGAGTGGAAGTCGCCATCACTGAACTTGATATTCGTATGGTGCTTCCAGAAACCCCCGCCCTTCTTGAACAACAGGCCCAGGATTACCAGACTGTTATCTCAGCCTGCAAAGCTGTTGAGCGTTGCATTGGAGTCACATTATGGGACTGGACAGATAAGGTAAAACGACTGTCATATGCGTTGTGGATGTTAGCTGATGACTTTTCAGTTTTCTTGGGTTCCTGGAACATTCGCTGGCCAAGGCGCCGCTTGCCCTTGGGATGAGGTCTGTTTCAAAAAAGCCGTTTCTCTTTCATACTTACTGACGCAAGTTTACAGAATTTCCAAAAGAAACCTGGATACTTTGGAATCGTAAAGGGATGGCTTCAATGAATATAACGGAACAAGACCAAATTGAGATATAAAAAACGACGAAGATATTTAATTGAAATCCTTTCCCTGTTCAATATATGCTGATAGACTTAACTCATATATCCCGTCCTGTGAATCCCTTTTTCAAAAATCAAAATACGATTTTACTGGCGCTGATATTTCAAAAACTTACAGCTAACTTTAGAAGGTCACTTGAAGGTCACAATATTTTTTTCATTCTCGTGGGACCATATTCGGCTATAACTTCTTCAGTTCACTGGTGCTGACACTGCACAGTACCTTCGTTCTAAACGTTACACACGATATGACATTACTTCAACATTACCCCACAATTCTTCATTACTCTCAATGATCGGACATGTAGGACTCTCTCAAGGACTCCCAGCTTTCCCTTCGCTGGATGTGACCTGGCTATGTATACCAGAAGGTGGGATCTTCTCTTCGTTTATAGCAGAATTGTTCAGCGTTTATGCTGGCCTGAAGTTGTATTGCATAGGTCTGAACCCCATGACTACTCGAAGTCCTACTCGTCGTTCAGTTACGCCCATGTCATTGGTTTCCGGAACTTAATGAATTATCGTCTACCGGATACGAAATACATCCTGTCCTCTTCATCCAGTCACGACTCTCCGAAGAACTGTATGCTCCGTCTATGACGACCAAGATGATACCTCCAGCTCGCACGGATGTGCGAAACGACTGCCTATATCCAAGCCGAAGCTGCGATCCCAACTGTCTGGCCAACCTCATATGCCAATCATATGCCCTCGTCTCCATTGATTTGGAAACGGTGTCAATAACACAAAGGCGTATAAGAGCTCCTCTGGGTTTCGCTGTTCAGAGAATTAAACCAGACACATATCCAAGCTCTTGAATCCAGAATAAAAATGACGAAACTTGCTGGGCTCGCTGCCCTCATTTTCGCGACTCTTCCTTTCTCTTCTGCCCAGCTCAATACCTTGGCGCAAGCTGCAGGCAAAAAATATTTCGGGACTGCGACTGATAATCCGGAGCTCACGAATACCGCTTATGTTGCCCAGCTTGGGAACACGTCCGATTTTCATCAGCTCACTGCGGTATGTTGTATTTTGTGGCCCAACTCCGATGGGTCCTGATGTTGATTTACCTATCCAAGGCGAACAGCATGAAGTGGGACGCAACGGAACCTTCAAGGGGAACCTTTACTTTCAGTGCCGGCGATGCGATCGTGGCTCAAGCTCAAGCCCATGGCCAACTCATGAGAGGTGCGAATACACGCAAAGAATGCCCGCCTTTTGAAGAACTCATGAACAAATATCTGTTTTGTGGGAGCCAGGCCACAATTGCGTATGGCACAATCAACTTCCGAGCTGGGTAACCTCTGGAGGGTTTAACAACGCCACCCTCCTTTCCATAGTGCAGACTCATTGCAGCACGCTCGTTGGACACTACAAAGGACAAATGTCCGTTATTTTTACATTTCTTGTATCAGACTTGCGCTCATCAGAACCCACGATATTTCCAGGTGTAAGTTTGCCGAAGTTTTCATCATGCTCATAGGACTGATATAAATTGCTGATATCAGTGAGCTGGGATGTTATCAACGGTTGGAAACTCTAACTTTGTATTTTGTTATCTTCCAAATTAACGAAATAACCGTTTCTTTAGAACCTTTCAACGACGATGGCACATTCCGTTCGAGTGTCTTTTTCACCACAACAGGCACTGCATATATCAGCACCGCCCTTCGAGCAGCAAGAGCGGCGGACCCTGCTGCTAAACTCTATGTCAGTATTAATATACAAAACAAAATAAGGAAAAAGTCTCATTCTTACCACAACTAGATCAATGACTTTAACATCGAAGGAACTGGGGCCAAATCCACAGCCATGGCCAACCTTGTTAAGCAGCTCAAGGCGGAAGGCGTCCCAATCGACGGCATCGGTGTCCAGACACATCTGATCGTCGGCCAGGTACCCTCGACCTTCCAGCAAAATTTGCAGAATTTTGCGAATCTAGGTGTCGAGGTCGCTATCACGGAGCTCGATATTCGCATGACGCTTCCATCCACAACTGCGCTTTTACAACAGCAGATGCAGGACTATCAGACCGTCATTTCTGCATGCAAAGCCGTTTCTGGGTGCGTTGGAGTCACGTTGTGGGATTGGACCGATAAAGTGAGTTGTTGGAGTATTACACGTTGGACTTCCTCGTTTCAACGTCTTTATTAGTTCTCTTGGGTTCCTGGAACATTCGCCGGTCAAGGAGCTGCGTGCCCATGGGATGAAGTATGTTCAAGCCGTGATTGTGTTCCAAACGTTTTGCTGACCAAAGTTATCCAGAACTTCGTCAAGAAGCCGGCGTACCAGGGAATCGTCAATGGATTCAAGTAAATTTACGGTCTAGCGTTAGATTTGATTTATCCGCAGAGTGGACCTAAAAGAAGCGAAATTGTATCAATTCACATATGTATTTGAATGAAAGCAAGAAAAATACACACTGAGATTATATGATGCCTGGCTTCCTACAGAGTGAAGCAGACAATAGACAAAACGTAGGCCGCCATCGAAAGAAACCCAGACCGCCCTCATATGGGCAAAAGACGTAACGAGATGAAAGTTATAAAAAGGCAATCGTACAATAAGCTTTGTTCCATTCATTTGCCCTGCTTGGTCCCTTTAACCACTCCCATCATTCACCCGCTTGGCCATTTTCTTTTCTTGCCGTCGTTCTCCATCTACCGATACGAAGCAGCCTACAAAATAGTGCACAGGAGGAGGATTCAGGTATCTGGCAAGACCGAAGATGGACGTGATCGACGAATCAGATAACACGCAAGAGCTCCGAGTAAGGTTTTATCCGGAGCTTTTTCTCCAGCGCCGAATTTGGATACTCAATATCCTGCGCAAGGAGGGCATCAGACATGTAAGAATATTTTCAAAGTCTCTGTTTTCACGACCACTTATAAGTTTTATGCATAAAAGGTGCTGGACGTAGGTTGTGGTGAAGGTCAAATACTAGGTGTCCTTTGTCAACCCTCCCCATGGCTCACCCCACCTCCGGCCTCTGTTCTCAGTGTTCTGCCGCCAAATGAATCTCCAACGTCGCCCAACGAGATCGAGCCATCCACACCGACCTATAACGATGATGATATCCTCAACTTGCATATATCTGAAGTCCATGGTCTTGACATCGATCCCAACGACCTCGTGTTCGCCGTGCAGTCCATCACCCCTCCCCAGAAAGAAACCGAAACGATCGAGAGCCCTGGATACCGATCATTTCATAGAGGTGTTCAAAGATGGGAAGAACTCGTCGCCAAAGTTTGGAAAGGAGGATTAGAGGTCATAAATGAAGAATTCGTGAACATTGAGTGTATAGTGAGCACTGAAGTGTAAGTCGGATCCTTCTCCCTGTGCGCAGAAACATGCCGATGTATTTCTTCTTTCAGAATCGAACATCTCACGGAGGAAATATTCCCAGCCTTCGCTACCATGCTTCTAGGAGTTTATCATCCCAAATTCTTCCTCGTCACCACACCTTCATACACCTTCAACGCTAGATTCACTGACCCAGATGCTCCAAAATCGGCAAGAAGGGGATATCCAGATCCGACTGGTCGAACAGACCGAATTTTCAGACACAGCGATCACAAATTCGAGTGGACAAAAGAGGAATTTCAGAGTTGGTGTGACGAGACGGCGAAAGAATGGGGCTACGACGTGGAAAGGACAAGCATCGGTAGAGCTCTTGACCCAGATCCCTGGGGAAGAGACGAGGAACTGGAGGGTGCATCGTCAGTCGCTCTCTTTCGCCGAAGAGATGATGTAGACAGCCGAATGCGAGAGGAACGAGGACGAGCAATGATGAAAGCCTTGGCACTAAATGGTCCATCCCATGAGGCCCTCGCCATCTATCAACATCCAGCTGAACCTGCCGCCATGAAGCCAAAGCCATTGTCGGAGATCGCAAATTGTGTAAAAACAAAAATGGAGGAGTTTCGAGAAGCATTCATGAGGTTGGAGGAAATCTGGTTCGAGCGAGAAATCACCGAAGCTTGTGGAGGCTGGATTGAATTTCTTGTACGAGCTGTGGAGGAGAGTCCGGACTTGAATTTAAGGAGGGATATTGATGGGGTAGTCAAAAAGTCGAAGAGTTTGTGGAGAGTTGAGTTGGTTGGAGGAGTCGCGAATCCCATCCAATATTGGCCAAAGGAACGTGCAACCAGCGTTGATTACATTCCGCCAGAGTGGACGCCAATAGAAGGTCCCTATGATACCTGGGAGTGCAGCGATACGGAAGAGTCCAATGGCGGTGACGGCGACATTTCTGCAAATGTTTCCGACGACGATGGCGACGAGTCTGATACTGGGCGGAGGCCACTGGCAGGATCTGGATGGCAAAAGATGTTAGACGACGAGGTAATTGAAAAAACCAACTCTGATTGGGTGAATCCTGGGAAGTGGGCTGGTGATTGGGGAGAAACACCGGCAAGCGCCTTGAGCTCAGGTGCAGGCTGGGATGGAGACGAGAGCGGGGACACTACTTCTTGAACATTTATTCACCTCTGCCTCCGTTTTTTTGGGTTACGAGGAAATGGATATATTAGAACAAGGCTGTCCGTGCGATGAAATGCTACAATACTACAGATTTATTTCAATAAATGGATACCGCGGTCGATCAGATATTGCGCACCTGGTATAAATACTCTCTTCCGTTTCTATGCCTAAAAAACGTCCTGGAGTTGACAACAACTATTTGCCCGAACGGATTGGAGCTAGGTGCGTCGAACATAAGTTCCGGACCAAGCACGATAAAATATAGGTCATATACCAATCAGAGGATGTAGCTGTGCCATATATGTGATTGCCCACATAAGATAACAGCACGTCAACCCTAACATGAGAGCCGTTCGGATTGTCCTGTAGCATTGCGGAGGTGCTTAGTTGGAGAATAAGAATTATCGGAGGATAACATACACTTGCTGAGGTCCCTTAGGAGTGAACAGAGCAGCTGCTGTCATCAGCGCAGCTGTAACGACAAACATAAAAAGGACGGGGAGGACAGTGGCCATGGTGGATGAGTTCAAGTTCGTCGCAGTCACCACAAACGGCGGCTCCACTGGGTGGTGGGGAGAGAGCGTGAGAATATGTGCGCTAGGTAAGCTTCGGCGGGATAGGGGCCGAGCTATCAGCTTTTCCGTCGAAACAACACCGTCCATGCATTGGAATTATTGATAGTATTTTATTTACAAGTAAGAGTACGATATACAGAGTAACAAGAGATGACACCCCAGCTAACCCGACTGGAAAATCAAGTGGATGTAGCAGCGGCTGGCGGGGGAGGAGGGTTTGCTGGGGGAGCACCCACAGGCAGCGGAGACCGTGTCCAGTCTGGGAGAATGCTACGTGGAGGTGTAGCTTGAACCTTTTGATCTGGAGAGACGTCCATATCATCGTCTAAATTCCTGCTAGGGTCTTGCTCATCCCATTTTTCACGGGCTACCTCAACACCACCGATTTTCATGGACCTGAAATGCAAATTTATGAGAAGAGCAATTCGATTCCAATTATATAAACATACCCAGCCAAAGAGCCTCCCACCCAAGCAAGAGTAGCAGGGGTAAAAGCAGGAGCTTTTCCAGCATTCGCGCTCGCTCTTTCAGATTTTGGCACTGGCGGAGAAGGGTTGTTGAGAATAGCTATGTATGGAAGGAGAGGACGTAGTGGTCCATATTTGTCATAGACTGGTGGTGATGGACGATCAGGTCTTGTCTGGTGTCTTGCCCGAGGATTAGGTGGATCGAGAGCGCGAACAATCTCTGCGTGAAGACGGGGTATAAACCCAGGGAGCATTGCAGTGCCACCAGAAACAAGTATTGAAGATGCAAGCGTTTTGCGAAGATCTCGAGGAACCTGTACAGAATTGTTGAGGACAAGCAAAATGGGACAGAAAAAAAATATAAGTACCTTCAAAAGAACATTCAAGATGCACTCTGCCAAACTATGTTCATCGACGTCGCCGCCCTCAAAAAGAACTTCAGCCCCTCGTTCTCTAATCCAACCCGGAATGATTAGCGTTCCTCTTCCCGTTCCACTCTGCTGTGAAGGAGGAGGCAGGACGCGCATCTGCAGATCCGTGGCAGTCGAGTGCCTCTTATACATCGTCGCAAGCGCCTGCAAATGATTCTCACCCACAGACGCTTCGGTGCTGCTTTGACCGACATTCGATACGACCGAAAAATCAGAATCTTGCTGCGACATCCCAGCATACGACATATCTGAGCCAGTATCACTGGGTGGAATGTCCATTTCTGAACCCTCTTCTTCTGCAGGGGTCTGTTCTCTTTCTCTGAGCGGGTCACCGAGGACGTCTCCGACGAAGCAACAACGGGTTTTGATTTCCTCGATCACTGCGTCAGTCAGGATTTCTTGTGGTACACGTGTGGTTCTGTTGGCTGCAGGGACGCTGATAGCAGCACTCAATGAAGAAGGTGGGGGGAGGTATGTTGCAAACATGAGAAGAAGGGCGCGGATGTGTGAGGAGAGTCGAGCACCTGCAATAGGCGTTGTTTGTATCTGAGGAAACATGGGCCTCGCAGCGAAGATCTATGCACAATTAATATGAGAAAAAGAGCAGATTGAAGGAAACTCACTGGAAGGGTTAGAGATTCCAGATGACCACAGTCTATGACCAAACCAGTGATCCGACCGACTGTAAAAAGTGAAAGTAGATGACTGCAGGCAAACGAAACCGAGGGAACCTGGATTGAGTTTGGATTAAATAAGTAGATGTAAAGGAGGTTGACGGCCTTGAATACCTGGTTTTCAAATAGTATTCGTGCAATAACTTCTTTGATGTAAAGAGGCAGGAGAGGGTGTTCAATCACGATAACTTTACGCGCTTTTGGATCTGCCAACAATGAACTTGGTAGGCTTATCAATAGTTAAGAATGACCACATGAAAGGAGACATACTCATGGAAAACAGAACGGAGACAGTGCTGTAGCCGAGCCTCGAGTAGTTTCTCTTCCTCTGCCCTCACAGCAGGATCCATGGGGCGCGTCAATTTCCAGAATTGTGGTCCGTTAGGACCTCCGGCATAAAAGACATCCCGTGGTCTTCCTTCGCCACTGAATCCAACTTTCCATATTCGAGATCCTGGATCAATGACTACTCTGTCTTCAACACCGTACAGTGAGTGTCGCCTTGTCGTTGCATAATGAGGCGAGGCCTGGATGGCACTTGTTGCTGTAACGCGTGCTGTTGCTGGGGTTGTTGGAGCAAAGGTAGTTTTACTTCGTGGAGTAGCAGGTGAGGTAGACATATGATAAGGCTTCAAGCTTCAAGAGTTAATATCTATGCATGGTCTTTGGGGACGTGTTGAGAAAGATGGAAGAGAAGTCACCGGCACCAAGATGTAAAGCGAAGAACTGGAACCGGCTGGGGCGGCCCGTCCCATATACCTCACCGCCTTGCCCAATGCGCTTGTCTTCTTTCAACGTTCATGACCTCCATCCTTCAAATCTGCCCAGTCGAGATCATCTCAGCCATTATCGACATTGTTGCCCAGATCGACGAAGAGGACGAAGATACTATATCCCAACCATTAGAAAACGTCTGGGCTTGTTGCTTGACCTGTCGTGGGTTGGTGCCGCTGTGCCGCAAACATATCTTCTATTCCCTCAGTCTGCGTATCTCCTACAACCCCTATATCCTAAACGCAACGTCGCGGGCAACATCATTCCTCGACCTTCTGGAAAAATCACCCGAAATCGCTCATTACGTCCGGCGTTTAGACATACATGACCTGGTTTCCGATCCCGAATACTACTCCGACAGCGAACACCATAGTCACTGTACCTCGCTGGTGTCTGTGATGCAAGCTTTCACCAGATTAAGCAGCATTTCTCTGTATGGATCCATGGTCCCAGTCACTGACTGGAAGGCCATACCAGCTTGCGTACGGCGTGCCCTCCTTCGCATCATTGGCCTCCCGACAGTTACCCACCTCTACTTCTCAGGGTTTATGAACTTTGATTTGTCCATTCTAGCTCGGTGCGTGGGCCTCAGAAACCTGACGCTTCTTAAATTCGACTTCGCCCAAAATAACGAGTTGTCATCGTCTATATGTGTGGCGCACCCCGTACAGTTGACTCAACTCGAGGTCCAACTTTGCGGCACCAGCGTCCTTCGCCGTTTAGTGAGCCAGAAATGCGGAGATGGGAGTTCAATGTTTGTATTTGAGCAATTTAAGACCTTTTTTGCGATTTTCTGGACTATTGAGGAGGTTGCATCCGCAACTACATTCTTCAAGAGTGTTCGAGTGGAGGTCCTCGATATCTCATTCAGACGTAAGTTCCTTATTGATAGCCACCATCAGCCCTATATCGTTTTTCAGATGCACAAACCGCCGCCGATACGGGAGGCGCTCTCGCTGAAATGGTTCCCAACTTCAAATCTTTGAAGGATTTTTCATTTTCCATTTGCCTCAACCAAAAACAAATAGATCTTATACCCAGGTGCTGCAAGCCATTACGGGACATGTCTACTGGAAAAAACTCTTTAGAAGCCATCCACATTGGGTTCGAGATTTCCTTTGGATATTCCTTCAACGGAAACGAATGGAGTGAGCTAGAGGACACCCTTCTAGCCCCGGGCTGGCTCCATCTGAAACAGGTCAATTTCGCTATCTGTGCGGATTTCAAGGATTGGGATCCAGAAGATCAATCTTTTCTGCGAGAAGCTCTTGAAGATCTTCCCCGAAAACAACTTCAACGCCTTACATCCACAAAACGCTTCAGTTTTAGTTTCAACCTCGACATTGGCGATGAAGATGAAGATGAAGAAGATGAAGATGAAGATGATGGTGAAGATGATGATGAAGATGAAGACAATTGATAGTCATTTTATGTGTGACCGTTGACACACTGTAAGTCATGAAGTCTTGTCCTCGGAAGTATTCTCTTAACCCTGTAGCAGCGTAGTGCTTGGGCCTCGAATTTCCGTATCTCTCTTTGGTTTGCTCTTCCATGATGCCCTGAGGGCGTCCGTGCCGATTTTTGCAATTCTTAGAAAAGAAAATGTTACTTGCTATGTAAAGTCTATCTCCTCGCTAGTCAATGATCAACCGTTCCCGTTACGCAAACTCGCTTTCCTGGCCCTCCTCGAAC
>JAIFHD010002311.1:0-25997 GCA_019721455.1 Psilocybe mexicana
CGTGTTGTGGTGATGCCGAATTCATTCAGGATTTTGCCTCCATAAAGGTCCTGCCGCTTCGACTCGGAGGCTCTAGTATAGTACGGGAACCCCCTTCGCAGGTTCTGGACATTGAGACAGTATAGTCCACATTGGCCTTGATGCATGATGCATGATGCAGATGCCTCGAGGATCAGCGTTCTGTCGCTTAGGATGTGAGTTCCTTCTCGAAGCTTGGGTTACGGCGTCCGACTGTTAGAATTTCTTGCGAATTCAACAATTGCAATCGGAAGATCGTGAGTTCGAGTCTCACTGGGGCAGTTATTTTTTATAGTTTTTATCTTCGTTCTGTTGGAAATGTCAATGAAAGACCAGGGAGGATACAGAGGTTTTTCCTTTTTTGCGTGTGAGTTGATGATGTGATAACTTGGCAACTAGTTGTAATTAATGGTGGCAGTAGATTTGAACGAAGTGTCGTAGAATGTAGCATACACATATGAGGATATATAGAAAAGAAGGCCTGTGTACTGCCTAATTACCGAAAAGATAGAGAAGAAATACAAATTACCTCGAAAGAAAAAAAAAAAAAAGAAAAAGAAAAAACCAAAAAAGCCAACTTCGAACAGACATACGGTCAACGGTATCAATTACCGCCTCCTTCTAACGCTCTGACTATACCAAAGGCTGTGGCAGCAGCGATGCCACCCACCATAAGAGTACTGAAAGCGCCCCATACGTAACCTGCTGTATTTTGAGCTGCGCCAGTTACGCGTGCTTTGACAGCTCCGAATATGAGCAGTACAACGCCGGTGATGATCGAGGAGTAGATGAGGGCCACATGAGCCACAGGTATGAAGAAGTAGGGTAACAATGGAATGATTCCTCCCATAAGATATCCCATGCCGACGGTGAATGCTGATACATACATTCGCTGGTTAGGGATTTCCTCTAGCAATTCGGAGTCAGCGTTGCGCTCGGAAAGAAAAGAAAACTAAAGCACCAACCTAGTCCCTGACCGAACTTGAGAAGAAAAGCGGTCAAACCGACGTCTTTGCTCCATCGTAACTTGATGTTTTCCACATCTGTTCCTGCTCCTCCGGTGAGATAGCCTGCCCCGAAGTTTTCTGATTCGACATCTCGCAAACATTTGGCTACGGCGTTGCACGTCTTTTCATCCACGCCGACGGGGGAAAGGACTTCGGCTACCTCGCGTTCCATTTCGCCCGCACAACTGTGATGGACACGCTGGGCAGTGTGGTACCGAAGGTAGCGATAATGGTCACGTTCGGCTTGAGAAGCGAGGAAGCCGCCGATGCCCATTGAAATGGCACCAGCAATGAGTTCGGCAATCCCGCCTAGCACGACGAGCTTGGACTCTCCCAGTGAAGAAAGACCAGCAGTGAGGGCGAAAGGAACCGTCAAGCCGTCGGAGAGACCAATGACGCTGAATGGACGGAGATAAGCTACAAACTATGGGTTTGAATGGGTGGACTTACATGTCTCGAATTACATCTGGATCTATGAGAGTGCGCTCCTTTTCGATAAGATCTTTACAGCAGACGCCGTCTTGACGAGCATTTCTCGCACACTGGGAAGCGAGGGGAGGATCGAGGCCAGGCTCAGCGGACTCGATGGGCCATACAGGGGGCTTTTTGAGTTTAACGGAGGTCTCCTGACGAGGGGGCAGGGGAACGGCTGTTGTTGTGGTTGTGGTTGTGGGTATCGCTGAATTGGCGGACATGAGGGGGTTTGAAGAAGAAGAAAGAGCGAGCAACGTTCAAAAAGCTATTATAATTTATTCAACAGCAGTGTGACGTCACACTCGGCCCGGAGAAATGAGAAGAACCAACCAGATCGATTTGATTATAAATGGACCAGCCAATCAAGCTCATTTCATTACTCTCATTTTCTACGCTCAGACGAATAGCAACTGCAACATTTCACTCGTCAAAATATTTCGTCTCGTTTTCCAGAATATCGTCCGAAGAACACTCAGAAAAATGCGCCAGAATACGCCGCTGTTCGCAAAGGCTTCTGGGTCTTTCCATCGTCTGTCACCACGTCGACCTCCTAATCCGTGCTTTTCGCAGACATGATATATATATGACTAGTGTTCACGCCAGCTCCAGACAACAATCTAAAAAGAATTCTCGGAGCTTCACTGTAGAATTAACGGTTCTCGATGATTCTCGTTGCTGGCTGATGATGATGAGGGGTCCAGGTGTCACAAGGGCTCGCTACTCGATGAATCGACGTTCTGGAATCCCGATGCCATAGAATTGGGAGTCAAGTCGATGAAAACTACGCAGCAAGAGAAGATGCGACTCGTCCTGTCGCGGAAAATGGCTGTGCGCACCTCGATCAACTCTTATACATACCGCAAATCACTCGTTTCACCTTTCAATGCCGATATACTCCCACAGCATGTCAAAAACGGTGAGGACCACCAGGGTCGATTCTCCAATTAGAGTCTGGCTGAAGAGGATGCCCTTGAGCCCCTTACCACGTCTTCACCAGCAACAAGGGAGCAAGAGTGAGGTTGTTGAGTGAAAGTGAGCTTCATACCCGACACTTCTTTTGTTCCTTCTCTAACGCGCCCATTCCCAGGCAATGTCATCTCCTTCCGGCTTTGGTGGAACTGTCATTGGGGGAATTCAGGACATCTCGGCGCTTCTACCACTCTTAGGCACTGAGCAATGCGAAGAACATGTTGGATCTGCACTCGACAAGGGATTCCTCTATTCCTCTATCACTCCATTGTCCATCTTTGGCAGCCTCGGAATAGTTAGAGCATCCTTCAATATTCTCGTGGCCAGCCTTAGTCTTCGGAGATACCGCTTTTTGGGCGCCAAGAAATTAGACGATGGTGGGTTTTCCTCAAAAGGAATAGTAGCGCCCATGATTGCACTGGATCGTGACAATCCGAAACGATTTTTGGCCGAAAGTCGGTTAGAAGCAATGTTAACGGACGAACACATCGAGAACGTGGAGGATTTGACAGTTTCGTGGGGCCCAAAGATATTTTGGTGGAACCTAATGCTGGTACTTTGTACCATAATCTTCTCAACATTCGGCTTGCTCCCTTACCTCTCCATCATACTCGAGTCTCGGCATCCGTCAGGGAGACCTTTACTTCCATCAGGTTGGGGTTTTCCGATCTTCCGCGTATTGGGCTCTGCCCTCTGCGTCAATGCTGCCCAGTTCATGATTCAACTTCGGGTCCTCGTCATTCTCAAAACACGATTACTCTTCGTCACAATCGACCGATTGGCCAAAGTGGAGAACATCGACATCGCATCCCATCTTAACGCTGAAAATCCGCTGGAGAAGGAACGAAAACATCCATGGAACCCAGATTCTGCATCAGAGACATGCATTTGGGCTTTGGAAAGATGGTTGTCATCAAATTGCATCGAATCACCCGACCAAAGGGATATTATACGACCTTTCTACGAGTCCGAGTTCAAGAGGCATTTCGATGAAATGAAACGAACGATCCCTCGCTGGCTCCATCCAGTGCTTTGCTTTATTCTCGTCGTCGGGACGATCATGACCATCGGAGGATATATCGGCTGCTTCTACCTTATCCAGCATTCGTCAAATACATCGTTTGCACCCGTCGTGTGGCTTTCTTTGGAAGCCCTGCTCTCCGTCATTAGGATTCTCGTGTGGGCCCTCAACCCATCTTGGGATGATTCAAAGGGCGTCATTTTCGAGCTCAAGCTGGCGCCCCATGCCCCTTTGATCAGTTGCAACAGATTTCAGAAGGACATTGAGGACGATGCCGCCGCCCCGGTCACCAGGTCCAACACTTTCCTTGAAGAAGTTGTTGCATATAAAGGACCGTTGCCAGTGTTGGAGTGGACCGATGTGGCACTTTATTACATCTTTACGGCCAAAGATCAAAGTCCACCGATCATCGACTTTCCAACTACGATCAACCCACAAGGGATCCTCTACATCGTTCTATTCGACTACAAGGAACAAACGAGCAGAATGGTGGTCAAAAAAGGGAACGATTTCTTCATCCATATCTGCACTCTCGTGTTCGCCCCGGGGGATACGTCCATCACTGTCCAGGTTGATTTGTCCGACAATGGTATCACGCATCCGAAAACGCATTCATTTACCGCCAACACCAGGTTTATGAAGGAGTTGTCGTCGCATTATGACACTGTTGCTTCTCTCCTCCAGAAGACGTCAAGGTCAAACAATCTATTCGGTAAAACTTGGGCGCTGTTCCACCCGGAAGAGGCAGATGGAAATACAGAGCACCCTGATGCTGCGCAAAAAGCGTTGACACATGAAGACTTTATCTACCTCCGTCAGGGCCAGCTGGAGAGGAGATGGAAAAAATTATTCAAACGGCTAGAAGAATGGACCGAATTCAACATCACACTTTACACCAAAGAGCTTCTTCAAGACGTACCTGTTGACTTGGTTTTCAAAGCAGACGAGTCGGTTACACTGGTACAGAAGTACGAAGCCAATGAAGTGGAGTACTTGTTGATCGAATACCGTGTCTTTACGGAGCGACTTTTGATGGCCACTGCCAAGAAATGGGACAACTTCGTTGCAAATCATCATAACAACATGGTCAAGGATATACTCAAGGGCACCTTCCTCGCCAACGAGGCACACCATGGGGAAAATATTCGGAGGGGTAAGCTGGAAATGAGACTTGTCGATGAATGGAAATCACTTTTCGACACAGAATCGCGGGGAAAGGATCGCAATTGGCGCAGGCGAGTAGAATCGCAGGCAATATCCACGGATCAAAGAATTCAAGGCAGAAAGTACTACGATCCCGTAGGGGCCACCATTTCTGCAGCATGGAAAGCTCTTCCCGAGAGGCTTTTAGCTCTTGGTCCATTGTTGTTTCCAACCGACCGCCCTGCAGAAATCAAAGCCACACCATCTCCTATAGTCGAGAAATTTTCACCGCGTGGAAGCGAAGAAGATCTCGCCGAAAAATCAGCCTCTTCGGTCCTTGAAGATGTTTCCGAAGTCGACGATGGTTGCAGCGAGACCAGCGAACTGGCTGAAATACTTGATTTCAAAAAGGAATTCGAAACTCGCATCCAAACAGGGGACACGGAAATCAACAACATGTCGACTG
The DNA here is from genome assembly GCA_019721455.1 of Psilocybe mexicana. NCBI lineage: Eukaryota > Fungi > Basidiomycota > Agaricomycetes > Agaricales > Agrocybaceae > Psilocybe > Psilocybe mexicana. The sequence continues at coordinate 5,099 of JAIFHD010002311.1, forward strand.
ACCGACCCGAAGCTCTGAAAGCGAAGAGGGATGTCTCTGCTGACTTTGAAGGCATGAAAAAGCGGTGTCGACAGAGGTTCGATCTGTTTGTGTCGAGGATGAATCAGCAACGGGAAGATTTCGATGACCTATCATTGGACATTCGACTTGCATCTTCACTGGATGAAAGCAACATCTTGACGGCCGACTCCCATAACGAAGCTATATACTGGAGCGATTTGTCGATACAAGAAAGGCATCGTCTAATGGACAGAAGCCAACGGTACCTGGAGCTCAACGACAACTCGATTTCAGCCGTGGGAGGGCCCAGAAACATGGTACGAGTGCTGACAAGGAGCCAAAACTTTGCTTTCATCGACTTCTGTCGGTCAAAACGGATGAATGGCAGCGAAGCCTTACAGATCGTCAAAGCCGTGAAATCAATCACTGGGGTCTGTTGGGCGATGGAGGACAAAGCCGAAGAAATATTCGAGGCGGTGCATTCCAACGTGAGCACATGCTACGAAAAAGATGGATTTGCCTGCTTTTATCAGAACGTGAACGTCACGGACTACTATCGCAAAGGCCGCCCATACCTCCTCTTCTCGTACCCTGGCTATTCCATGTGCACCATCTATTTTGATGCCCACCAAGAACGAGACCACATCATCACGATAAATCACTGCATGACAACCTCCCTTGCAGTTGTGGACCTGATCCTCAACGACGAGTCCCTTGAACGCACCTGGGGACTGCCCTCATCCCGTGCCATCGACGACTTGCACAAGGAGGACATTCTCCTGCCTAAGCGCCTCTTGACGTTGAACTCTGCCAATATACTCGTCCTTAAACTAGCAGACACTAGCCCTGGAAAGTATTGGCTATCGGACATGACACTGACTGTTGCTCCCGACCCTCCTATTGCCAGCACAAATATCTAATACACCCCATCCGTTTTTTATATCTTCACGACAACTTCACGATCATCTTTACTTGCCCTGTATCATAATAATATTACTCGATCTAAAATAAAAAATGGCGCTTGGAAGTCAAAAGATGTTGTGCAGTCATGCCTTTATTCAAATTGACTAGACTGATTCAAAAGAAAGAAAAAAGAACTGCCCCAGTGAGACTCGAACTCACGATCTTCCGATTGCAACTGTTGAATTCCTAGGAAATCCTAACAGTCGGACGCCGTAACCAACTAAGCCATGGGGCATGTGGATCGAGCTACGATGGAGACGTTCTGGCGCGAGGGGTCTGGTGAGTATGCCTTGAGGGAAGAGCGCGTTGCCTCCACCAAGAACTTTGGTTGGAAAAATGTTTGTTCATTGTAGGGGCTTTCAGGCTGATCTTCTTCGGGTTTGTGGGTTCCACGCCCTTCTAACAGACAGCCCCTCCGCTTTGTCTTTGAGCCGTCGCATGGCCTAGACATAATATACATGCACCCTCATCACTGTTGGAGCTGGGATTTGAGATTCCATTCTCAATAGAGTGGCCGTGGAAATTCGTTCCAGGATATGGAATGGGAGGAGAATTGTGTTAACTGGTGAAGCGGTAGGGTCCCAATAGAACGCCAGTGCGACAAGAGATGAGCTTTGGGTCGATCAGAATAAACAGTCGTCTCGTATCGATCCACGTCCTCTGCGGGTATGACCCTGTAAGCCTTGCTGGAGTAGTAACTTGACCGAGCCCACAAGAATAGATCAATCATGGTAATCTGTGAAAGACGGAATGGATAGTATCTGACAGAAATCGAGTCGTGCTGACCAGGCGCAGAAGTTGACGTATTGGTTCGTGGTTCAAGTGAGGCATTCATGAGTTGGGTGGTGGTCGGAAGAGAAACGATCGATGACCCATTGAAAGTCAACATTTATGCCAAATGCCTTGAAAGCATGGCAGTGTCGTACGAGGTCGTACGTACGGTTTGAGTCGGAACAAGGGAGGTTTAGGCTTGGGCACCGCAGCGGAGAACGTGGCAGTGTTGGCTATTCATATAAACGTCCCTTGAATTTGTCCAGCAACCATTTTGCGCATCAACCTGGACCACTTACAAGGTCGTCATTTCTACCCAGAGACTCAACAGCAGCTGCGATGGGTGCCTCTCAAAGCCGAGCGAATTCGGAGAAAAACACGACAATCGATCGCCTGAAGCGGTATTCACGCGCAGACCTCAAATCACCGCTGAAAGCAGCATTTGGACGGAACAAAGGGGATTCAGCGCAAGAAAACGGAGGAGGGTCTGAGGGGGCGACAAGTGACTATGAGACGCCGATTTACGAGACTCAGCAGCGAGTACCAGTGAGCCTTCTGATTATTATGTTTTATTACATTCAGTGGCTGTGTCCGCTGTGTTCCTTTCTAACTCATCTCTTGTCCTATCACTGTTCATAATCAGCCACCACCATCTCAACTAGCCACTTCATCTATGCCTGCTACAGTTCCTTGCCAGGTCCGTATCTTCCCTATGTCAAATATGCATCGCCTTCTTCTCACATCCGCGCACACAGTATCGCACGGGAAAGACGCTTGGCAGCGGCACCTATGCTATCGTGAAGGAAGCCATCCATGTCGAGACCGGAAAGTACTTTGCCTGCAAGGTCATCAACAAGAGGCTTATGGAGGGACGCGAACATATGGTTCTTCTGTTCTCTTATTGGATCTCTGTCGATCGTCCGATGGTCCTCATTACCTTCACAGGTCCGTAACGAGATCGCCGTGTTGAAGCGCGTCTCGAGCGGTCATCGCAACATCGTCACGCTTCACGATTATTTCGAAGTACGTGCACTTTTGACTTCTCAACCTCTGCATATCTTGAGTTTGATCTTCCAGACGGCCCACAACCTTTATCTGTGTTTCGATCTTTGCACGGGTGGAGAGTTGTTCGACCGAATATGTGCCAAAGGAAACTACTATGAGAAGTAAGTGGCAATTTCAATTGACCGCCCGTTCATTTTGTTCAATAACTCATGATAGCGATGCTTCTTCACTCATCCGCACGATCTTTGCCGCCGTTCAATACATTCACGATTCGGGGATTGTCCATCGAGGTATATTTCTCTTTATTTGCGTTACCCTCCTGAGGTTACATCATTCCTCGTGCAGACCTCAAGCCCGAGAATCTTCTATTCCGCACGACTGCTGAGGATGCGGACATCATGATCGCTGATTTTGGATTGAGCAGAATCATGGAGGAGGAGAAATTGAACCAATTGACTGAAATTTGCGGAACACCAGGAGTGAGAATCTTCCCCCAAAGTAATATCGTTTTTTGCTGATAACCCTCTAGTACATGGCCCCCGAAATCTTCAAAAGAAGTCAGTACATTCTGAATTAATGTAATCCAATCCATCCTCATGGTCCCATTCAGCCGGTCATGGAAAGCCTGTGGACGTCTGGGCAATGGGTGTCATTACATATTTCCTACTCGCCGGATACACGCCCTTCGATCGAGATTCACAACAGCAGGAAATGGAGGCCATCATTGCAGGAGACTACAAGTTCGAACCAGAGGAGTATTGGCAAAACGTGTCCGACACTGCAAAGGACTTTGTGAAATCATGTTTGACGGTCGACCCTTTGAAGAGACCCACGGCTGCGCAGGCTTTACAGCACAAGGTATGTGCTTGATTCATTTCTTCTGCGGAGATGATTCGATTCTGAATATTAATTCTTTTTCAAGTGGCTTGCCGACGACAAACCTCACTTCGTACCCGATCCTGCACGAGCTGATGGTGGCCCAGCTGATCTTCTTCCCAACGTCAAGAAGGCTTTCAACGCCAAACAACTCTGTTCGTCCATTTTATCATTCTCACAGGTCAATGTCTGACGTCTTCGTGTAGGGCGCAAGGCTACATCTACAATCAAGGCCGTCAACAGAATGACCATGCTCGCCCATGGGGACAACGGAATCGCTAAGATGAGAGAGAATATCGATAGATACAAGGAGGAGTCACAAAAAGTATGGCTTATCTATCACTTTTGAACGATTAGTATGAGTGTTCATCTTACTTATCCTGTCCAGGAAAACCTTGAAGTAAGTACCACAGCATTTTAACAGGACGAAACACAGGCTCATGACTGTCTTAGCACGCGGATATCACCTACCAACAGGGACACGATACCAAAGACTCGAGTGAAACTTCGGAGGACCTGTCGCACAAGTTTGCTACTGCCAGTTTGGCAAGCCCCACCCGACCGCAGGACAAGAAGTGACAGGCGTGGAACGATTGGACAATATAGCGAACGGAAGTTGAACGAGATCTATACCAAAGCATGTATAATATTATATTCTCACTCTTGGGAACGCGTTATATGGGATGAGTTTTCGTTGTGAAGTCGAGTATGATGAGGAAATGTAGATTGAATGTCCGGCCCGGATTGATCGGACCCCTGACCTCGGTTCAACGGAACTTGGAGTCGACTCCTTCCTCTTTTCTCACTTGTGACTACTGACGCTGCCAAAGCTTTCTTCTCCAACCTTGCTGACATTTCTGTCCATCGTTTCAAACTTCCCTTCCCTGCTGCTCACCGAAACGACAATCGAGTCCACAACTTTTCAATTGATTAGCTTTCTATATGTTTGTCTCGCGACTCTCCAAAAATGCCTGCCGACGGCCTTTGCTGAATCAAGCTGTAACCAGAGGAGGAAAGAGATTGTCATCAAGCCTTGGCGCGAACACGGTCAACATCGTAGAAGTGGGTCCTCGTGACGGTCTGCAGAACGAAAAGGGCGCTATCATTCCTGTCGACATCAAAGTCGAGCTCATCGAGAGATTGACCCGCGCAGGCGTCACGAATGTCGAGGCCGGGAGCTTCGTCAGCCCGAAATGGGTCCCACAGGTCGGTTCCATCCAACGTTTTCTGGGAACTAAGTCTCAAACATCCTTTTAGATGGCAGGAACGCCCGAAGTGCTCAAGGGACTTCGAAGGCTTCCCAACGTGCACTACGCTGTGCTAGTTCCGAACCAACGTGGTTTGGAAGATCTTTTGGCGTTGCTTGAAGAGAATCCGGAATCCCCTCCCTTAACGGATGAGGTGTCGGTGTTCACGGCCGCGACAGATGCATTTTCCCTCGCAAATACCAATTGTACTGTGGAGGAGTCTTTGGCACGATTGAAGCTGGTCACAAGAAGTGCTTTGGACAAGGGACTCAGAGTTAGGGGTTACGTGAGCGTCGTAATCGCCTGCCCATTTACAGGAAAGGTGGATTACAAAAGGGTTAGGGAGGTAACTAAAGAGCTGCTCGAGATTGGCTGCTATGAGGTCAGCCTTGGAGATACGGTGGGGCGGGGTAGACCTCACGAAGTTGCGGAAATGCTTGAGGAAGTCAAGAAGGACGTACCGGTTTCGAAATTAGCTGTGAGCACCGTTATATTTTTTCTGTTAACTCTCTTCTGCTTAAGCTGATGGATTTGATCAAGGGACATGTGAGTTGGATCTGTATAATGCTTTGTATCAAGCTAAACTTTGGGCTCACAGTTCCATGACACATATGGGACTGCAATCGCCAATATTTTCACGGCTCTTGGGCATGGAATCAGGACGATTGATTCATCTGTTGGAGGACTCGGTGGATGCCCTTACTCCCCAGGAGCCACAGGAAATGTCGCCACCGAAGACGTGTTATACGCTCTACAAGAATCGAAGTATCACGTCGCAGGCTCCTTTCCATCAGGGAACACGATCGATTTGCAGACCATATCCGACATTGGATGGTGGATCAGTGAAAAACTGGGACGGAAAAGTGTGAGTCGTGTTGGCCAGGCCTTGCGGGCAAAAGAAAGGGAAAAGGAGAAGAAAGCTAGGAGTAAACTATAGGTTAGGATGCTTTATCTCTAATTTCTTTATGTACAACCTTGACCTTTTGCTATACATTCATTGTGGGCGGCTATCGCCCATCGGCAGTGATAATTCCAATTTGCCGGAACTCAATGAAGGTTGGACAAACTCCACGTGAAAGCCAAGACAGTTACCCCGCAAACACCATACCCGGATGAAGAACACAATCCTGCGTTGTTGAAGCTTGAAGCTTGAACGTTTGCCAGTCGCGATGTCCAGTGGATTCTTGACCGAGTCTTTCATCTTTGATCCACGCCCGAGCTATCCTCTGCTATCTGTCGTCAAACGCTACTGGAAAGCCGGTTCAGCCAATATCAACGATCCTGACGCGTTGACCTTGATCTTTGCTCATGGAACTGGGTTTCATAAAGAGCAATGGGAGCCTGTGATCGATGACCTACAGGCTTTGCTTGATGCGGACGTCACAAATACGAAAATTCGCGAAATCTGGACTATCGACGCTCCCAATCACGGCGATGCAGCCGTTCTCAACGAAGAGTCCTTGAAGCTGGGTTACGATAGTATATGTAAGCCAAACTCATTTGCGACCTGGCTAGATGTTTTGACACTTTTTTCAGTTGGATGGGAAGAATATGCCCGGAGCATCCACCTGTTTTTGTCAGGCTTAGGGACAGGGGTTAATCACGATTTTACAGGCCATAAACTTGTTGGAATCGGTCATTCTATGGGTGCTGTGTCTCTGCACGTTCCCCCCTTCTGTATGCCTTAGTGCCACGATCTAACGGTTGAAATAGGGCATTGTCGCTGGGATATTACCCCAAGGTTAAATATGCGTCTTTGGTGCTTTGTGAAGTCATGATCATGCCCGCCGAGTTTGGTTCTGCAGCCAAAGACATGCTTGTTAATGGCGCAGTAAACAGAAGGGATATCTGGCCATCCAAGGAAGACGCCTATAATATTTTGAAATCAAGGGGCAGTTGGAAATCATGGGATGAGCGTGTGCTCAAAATCTACGTTGTGTGTACATACATTCTCTGCATCGTTATCTGTCGAACCAAAATCAACTTCTCTGGTAGGAATCCGGAATGCGACACTTACCAACATCTGAATATCCCGATAAAAAGGATGGAGTGACACTCAAATGCACGCGTAAGCAAGAAGCTGTGGGTTAATGTTTGACGAATTCATGTCATGGTGCTTTATTTGACGGAGAGTTCCAGGCCTGCTATCGTGATAGTGTTGGATCTAGCCGGGTTTACCACAATTTGAAGGAGATTGTGAAGCAGGTTCCAACCCATCTGATTTATGGACAGATAAATGATTATCTGTGAGTCCGACGATCAACGTCAGCGAGGAGAAGTGGGTTTGACCAGATTCCACAGGCCAGAAGCAGTCAAGGACGCTGTGAAGGAGAAAGCTGGAGGGGTCCAGAAACTGATGTCTTTCAGTCGTGTTCCAGGGGGAGGTCATCTTGTACGCTTTGAGCGATTATGCTTCTGTTGAGTTGCTCACATCTGTATACAGGTGCCTCAGACGAATCCTTCGGGTCTGGCAGTCAAAATCTATGAAGCGTTGAGCATTACATCGCAAACGGTGACGAGCAGAGGAAAGTTGTAACCAAGTGAACGTAAGTAGAATCCAATTCAAAGTAGTATCATCGAATCACGTGACCGAGTTATTTTGTATAAAAGGCTGACGAAAAAAAGTGGGAGGTTAACAAGAACCCTCACAGCGCTGTTGCGACTGAAATGCAGCAGTAACTCTTTTCTCCGAGAGAATTGGGTATTTGCTTTGTGGGAAGAGTAAGCAAGGACTCACTTAAGCCGGAGCACCTTCCAGCCCAGCGTCCCTTGCACACCAGCAACGGAATGGAAGAAGCTTGACTATGCAGTCCATACATTTCTTTACCACAAAAATAAAATAAAATGGAAATTTGGTGTGACGAATTGTGTGATGCGTGTAACGCCGAAAAAAAAGTTGAGAGTTGAATCTTTTTTTAATCTCTCATCTCCAGCACGATGGCGTCTGTTCAAGTTCTCTCAGTCTCTGTTCCCCCCGTTTCCTCTGCCTACAAGTCTCCCAATGTGCCTTCTACATCTCGCATTGCCCGTATGTTATCCATCTTTTCCCTATCCAATTTCGTCTCTTACTTTTCATCCAGCTCCCCACCCTTCTGGCCATCGAACCCTCCTCCCCGTTGGACCTGCCTACATAAACCATCTTCGTCTTTCTTTGCACCATTCACACTCTTTCTCCTCCCTCGATAAGCATCTTCAAGCTGAGCGTGAGCGCCTTGCCGCCCTTCACGGAGAAGACAACGCTGGGGAGGATGATCTCGGTGTGGGAGACGAGGAGGAACCTGAGGAGCTTTTGGCTCTTGATCCCAAGGAGTGGAAGGTGTGTCAAGCTTTCTGTGGCTTGCTTGCGTCTCCTCACGATTTCCTAGAAACAAGATCACTATGCCGTTCTCGGTCTTTCACACCTTCGCTACAAGGCATCTGCGGACCAGATCAAAATTGCACGTACGTCGCCCTCTAATTTTTCTCCATGACCTTCCCGCGTTAATATGTCCAATCATCTTTAGACCGGAAAAAGGTGTTGAAGCATCACCCTGATAAAAAAGCCTCTACGACCTCCGCTGTCTCAAACTCGCTCTACCTTGCCGGTGTCAACCAGAACACAAACGACGATGCCTTCTTCAAGTGCATCCAAAAGGCCCACGAAGTCCTTACCAACCCCGAAAAGCGCCGTCAGTTCGACTCCGTTGATCCTATCTTCTTGGAACTTGAGGAAGATATGCCCAAGCCCAATGAATTCAAGGTATGCCCTCCCACTGATCCAACGCGCCTACAAGCCGTAACCCCTTACGTTTTTCAACGCTCATACAGTCCAAGAACCTCGATTTCTTCAAAACTTTCGGCTCAGTCTTCGATCTTTATTCCCGTTTCTCCAAAAAACAACCTGTCCCCGGTCTTGGGCATATTGATTCCTCAAAGGAGGAGGTTGAAGGGTTTTACGATTTCTGGTACAACTTTGACAGTTGGAGAAGCTTTGAATGGCTTGACAAGGAAGTCAATGAGGGGAGCGACAGGTCTGTTGGGATACCAAATTTATATGTATACCGACAAGGGCTAATTTTTTCAATACCAGCCGCGACGACAAACGTTACACCGAAAAGAAGAACAAATCGGAACGTGCTCGCCGAAAGAAGGAGGATATCGCTAAGGTCAGAGGCCTCGTTGATATGGCCCTGGGGTACGTCAATGTCCATTTTACTTGTCTCGTTCTCTTCATGATCTGTGTATAACAATATAGCCTCGATCCTCGCATCAAGCGCATCAAACAAGAAGAAAAGGAGGCTCGCGAGGCTAAGAAAAAGAACGCCAACGGTGGAGGTCCCGCGAAAAAGACAAAGCAGCAAGAGGAAGAAGAAAAGAAGAAAGCAGAGGAAGAGGCGAAACGAAAAGAAGAGGAAGAAAAGGTGAATAAACATTTTATACTCTTTCCTTCAATTCTTCATTCTCAACCCGTAATGTCAAGCTCGCTCGCGCCGAGGCCAAGAAACAAAAGGCTGCCGCCGCAAATGCTGCGAAGAAGGCCAGGAGACAGGCAAGAGCCGCCGAAGAGGAGGCCAGCTAATGATGAGCTCCACCCTCATATCCATTTACCTTCGTTTAACTAGCTTTTTGAATGAGATCTATGTTGTGTGATTTTCCTTCGATGTTAGTGAGTTGGTCATTTTCCCCATCCAAATTGTCGCGTCCACGGATCACAGGTCCCATAGGATGGCAGGTCAAGTAAAGGAGGTTTTTCTGGATCCATGTACCAGGACGACTGTCTGGACTCTGTTCAATGTTCGCCATTTATTGATTTACAAAATGATATTTATAGGGACAACAGTGAAAATTCCTCAGAAAACCTCGTTTATGAGATATATGTTGCGCGGACCGTCCGCCAGCTAGTTCGCCGGACTCTCGGCCAAGTTTTGTTCTGTGACGGTCTGTGATGCACTGTGACCCCGACTTTGGAGCCCTGTTACTTTGTCACAATCTCTCCTCAGGCTCGTCGTGCTCTTGCCGTGCTCACTGTTCCAACAGTCCTCAGTAATTTTTCCGATCACCTCACAGTTTTGAGAGCCCTTGAATTATCTAGAGATGTCGGAATTACCAAATTTGGGATCTAAGAGGGAGTTTATCTACGTCACAAGGGATGTTTTCAATATTTCACCAATAAATGCTGCCTACATGAAGCCAAAATGAATTTATACCTCAAAATATGCTAAGTTTTGGCCAGAGAGGCATTATTGAACAATATGGGTGGCTGTGAAAGGGCTTAGGGAAGGTTGTGGTTGGAAGAGGAAACGGGCTGCTGAGAGCAACACTTTGAAGTTAATCACCGAGCCGTTATGCCGGTGCGGACACTGCCGTATACTGTTTGGTGAAGATGACTAATCTGTCACCCGTTGTCACCCAGAAGGCCTTGAGTCCGCCGGACGTCCGGCAGACAGTCTGGCGGACAGTCCGCGCCAAGTTCTCCCAGTAAACCAGATGCCCTCAAATTCCTACTCTTACCATGTTGATCATGATCAGAATGTCCAAATATTCCATTCATCCAGTTTTTTTTTCTACTAACGATTACAGTAACTTTTTACTTCCCCCTGTTCATGTCCAAAACCTGGAGTGCCAGTGGAGGGCCCGAGAACCTCGAGGCTTCCTTGTTCTTGTTCAAATTGGGACGAGCAATCGCATCATCCTCCCCCATCGTGACCGCCGTCGTAAACAGCTTGTCCAGGGTATTCCGCTTTCGTCGTTGGCGCTTGGACTTTGGCGCGGTGATGGTGACGAGAACCGGAGGAGCCGGTGTCCAGAAGGAGGGCGGGGGCTTCACGAACGACGTCGGTGCGGGAGGGGGCAGGAGGATCGATGTGTCATGAGGTTTATATTCGATAGGAGCAGCAGCAGCAGCAGAAGCCGCTGCACTAGGCGATGGTGCGGATGATTGGGAAATACAGTCGGCGGGGCCAGCAGCGGAAGCGAAACGTATCGGACTCCTGAACTGAACGATTTACATAGTTATAACAAAGTTAGTTATTTTATTTAAAAATGTGGCAGTATTCAAAAACCTCCAAACACCCACCCTTTTGCTCGGAGAGATATGGCGGGCGTTGTTGGGTTCGTACACCTGGAACAAGTTCTCGTCTATCTCTGGGATAGTTTCTTTCGGCGGGACGGGCAATTTGTATCGTCCACGCCGACTCTTGGGCAGCGTTTTGAGAAAGGCGAGGTAGAATGCGTCTTCAGCTTCAGCTTCAACGCGTGCGCGTGAGGGCGAGTCGGACTCGTCCTCGTTCGAATTCTTTATCGGTGTTGGGCTGGTGGGCTATTTTTTTTGTTTTGGTGCAATGAGGAAGGAAATGGGCAAGGCGTGTAAGTGTAAGTGTAAGGAAACTCCCCCCAAGAAATGAGAAAAGGGCGTACTTCGGGATTTTGGATATTTTCTTCCGCCTTGGAATCATTGCTGGCGGGGGATATCGTTGATTCTTGAGCTTGAGCTTCATGATCTCCTGTCGTGGAAGTGGGAGACGTCCTCAGTCGGCTTTTCAGAAATGATGCGGGGTGGTCCAAGAAGATTCGTCTGAATATCAACCCAATCACGAAAATCGCGATTTGGATGATAGAGATAGAATGTCGGAAAGCGCTATGGATAATTTGAAGCATATACGCGTTGTCGAAGGGATGTATGCAGTCTCTTGATGATGATGATGATGATGATGATGAAATATGTGAAAGGTGTTTAGAAGAAACGAGACAATGACATAGGTTGATCGGGGAAAGAGGTCAGCCCGTCGCGAACTGATCTAAAATTAAATTTCACCAAAAACAGGACGGAAAGGCCGATGTTATAATCCAAAACAGCTTTCACCGAAAAGTATGAAAGATCCTAAAAGATATAAAAACCACCATAAGTACACGAAAAGACAGGATCAAGGCAACGTCCGAGGTGAGAATGCTACGACGATGGCACCATTGGAGGCGCCTCCCTCCTTGACACTCAACCATCTCCCAAGCCTATGTTCCTGCCCTAATCCAATGACCAAAAGGAAAGGATTGACGCCCGCGTTCTTCTTCTTCTTCATCGGCATGGACGCCTCGGTCGCGTCTTCTGTGGACATCGACGACGACGATGATGCCCAAGCGGCGGTTTCCGAGAACCCTTTCGGAGGTGTGAGGAGCTGCAGTGAATTGACGACCCCAGGAGCGGGGATTTTGGCGACGAGTTCGAACGATTTGAGTTTTGGATCCAGTTTCCACAACCGTACATCACCCTCCCAAGAGCCTGGTTGAATGGTTGATCATGAGGACACAATTTACAAAAGGATCATTGGAGGGTGGACCTACCAGACGCGAATAGGTCCGAGTACCGCAAGCTGGCCAACGCTGTGATCCATCTCGGTGTTTTAATCACCCCTTCCGTTTCTGATAGGGCTTCATTGAAGCCGTGAGCGAGCGCTTGTGTGAAGATCGGTTTCTTCTTGGTGGTATTCCATAGACATATTGATCTGCATAAGCCATCAGTACCATAATTACCATTCTTCTTCCAACACAAGAGCACATACCCACTATCGCCTCCGCTCACAAATAGCGTTTCATCAATCATCGCGACGCTCTCGATGCTTCCCTCGATGAATCTTTTCTCCTCCTCCTGGCCCTTTCCTTTGGATCTTGAAACGAGTTCAGAATCGTCGCCCTCAACGTCATCTCCCTCGTCGTCACCCTTCAAACCACCCTCCAGAACCTCGCGCACCCTACTTCGACCACCACCACGGAACACCAGTTGTGTCTCGTCCACGATTTTCCAATACCGCACCGTCTTGTCGCGACCGCCCACACTTACACAGGTTTCGCCTCGAAGAGCATCCAAGCCCAGGACGTGATCTTGATGGCCGAATAGCGTTTCGACATAACCCATTACAGAAGGCGAAAGGTCGTATACTTTTATTGTGCGGTCAAACGAACCCGAATAGAGTTGATTGGTGCCTTTGCGAAAGGCGACGGACTAGGATTAGGTAGAATTCAATACACATGGATTGTTATGTTCATCAGAAGAGTCGACTCACCCCAATAGCATCTTTATGCCCTAGATGTCCAGAAAAGGCCTTTACCCACTCATTCTTTTCAACATCCCATATGCAAACTCTTCGGTCACGACCGGCGCTTGCTAAATATTTTCCGTCGCCACTTAACGCGAGGTCTAGGACTTCGTCGGTGTGGCCTTTGATACTCTGATCAGGAGCAGCCTTCCCTTTGCCTTTCCTATCCGACGAGGTTGACGGTGGTCGTATTTTGAAGAAAGACGATAGTTTTTTGCCGGTAGAGAGGTCCCATTTGATGATGTGTCCTTCTTTCCCGGACGTGAAGAGATATTCACCCGATTCCGAGGCGATAGCAGACGTGACAGAAAAACGATGACCACGGGTACGCAAAACGGACGAAGGAGGTTGACTAAAGTCAAACTAAATAAAGGAACGAGATAGTAATAAGCGTATGTGGTAGAAATTTTGGGAGATGTAGGATTTATTACCGAGTCTCCAATGAAGAGGTGGACTTTGCCCGAATGCTCCAGTACATCCTGTTTTAGTCTGGCGGAAATGAGCTCCTTGTCGATCTCTGCAGCGTCAAATTCTCCGTCCGCTTGGAAATGACAAAAATGGGTAAGTAAGATAATTTGAAATTATCATACAAAGAAAACCGACTCACCCAGTCCCACTTTCACGCTTTCCAAATACATCTGGGCGAGCCGCAGACGCTTCTCTGCGGGTGTCTCGAACTCGTCTTCATCACCACTGGCCTTGGAATCGACATCATCCGCTCTCAAGTCCATATCATCGACACCACCCTCATCGTCGTCGTCCGTGTGGTCCGACAGCTCTTCATCCTTGCGGCTTGTTTTCTTCCTCTTGGACGAGGCGCCGTTGAGTTTTGGTGTGGTTGTTCCAGTTTTAGCATGATGGTGAGTGGAAGCCTTCCTGGCTATTTTTTGAGAGGCATTGCGGGAATCGGGGCGGGCAGTGGAGTCTGCGCGTTTTCTCTTCTTTTGTTTTGGAGCGGAGAAAAAAGGATCAGGCATAGAGACAAGAATTTATACGCTCAACACCATCGTCAGTAAAGTCCAGAGAAAAAATTGGAGTGCTATTTGGTTTTATTTGATGTCAATGATTTCATTTCTAGTCACGTGATGCAGTTAACTTTGGCCGTGTCAGTTGACGAATCAAGTTCCGGTGTAACCTTCATTCATGAATAACATGCTTTGGATCTGTACACGACAAGGAGAGCAGAGTCTAGTGTAATGAAGAACGAAGAGTTAAAACTTAATGTCACATCCAAAAATCGTCTCGAATCACTGAGACGTTAATTAAAGGTGGTCGGATATTCGGACTCCGACGTCCAGCCGAGAGTCGACCGGATTCAGACCTACCACCAATTTTTTTTTTCTTTTTTGAACGTTCGCAGTTGCAGAACGGCTTTAATATTGGTGTGGACGTCAAAAGGACTCTCCTCTCTCTTCTCTTCCCTTTTGCCACGTATTCTCTCGTATTTAAAACCAAGGGACTCCTGAGGACAAAGGCTAGCCCTACCCTCGACCTCTGACTCCTTCAATCACACGTGCGGAATCCCTTGTTGGTATAAATATCCCTTACGCCCCCGGCATCCTACCATGCGCACACCGGTCCAAGCACTACGCTTCTCCTGCCTTCGCCTTCCCCTTCAACGGCACTCCGCATCGATAATATCGATCAGCCCCTCATCGTCGCACCACCGCTCCTTCTCCGCTACCTCCCCAACCACCATGTCCCACAAATCCCTCGACGCCCTCAACCCGGCTTTCCACAACGTCCAATACGCCGTCCGTGGCGAGCTCGCGATCAAGGCCGAGCAGCTGCGCGATAAGCTCAAGGAGCCCGACCATGGCCTCCCCTTTGATAAAGTCATCTCCTCCAACATCGGTAACCCCCAGCAGAAAGGCTTGGATCAGCCACCTATCACCTTTACCAGGCAGGTATGGACATTGTCAAATAAACGATCAAACATGGACGCATTCTCTTTACGGCTTCTCACACCCTTTTACTTATAGGTCGCTGCGCTCATGGAGTGGCCTGATTTAGCCAAACTGGCTCCTAATGTTTTCCCAGCGGACGTCATCCAACGTGCAGAGGAACTGTCTGCAGAAATAGGTTCGGTCGGCGCGTACTCCCACAGCCAGGGTGTCCCCTTTATTCGCAAAAATGTCGCCAAATTTATCGAAGGTACGTCTCTGCCACAACCTTCCTTATTGTCGTCCGTCGTTTATCGTCTCTCTAACCGCATTGATACACTAGAACGAGATGGATACCCTGCCGATCCATCCCACATCTTCCTGACCGGCGGAGCCTCTGCCGGCGTCTCGCTCATGATCAACATGCTCATCTCATCCCCCAAAGCCGGCATCCTCATTCCCATCCCCCAATATCCCCTATACACCGCTTCTCTCGCCCAACACACCGGTGTCGCCATCCCTTACTATCTCGATGAGACGAACGGCTGGTCCACATCCGTCTCCTCCATCGAGGAGGCGCTCGAAGAGGCCACCAAAGAAGGCATCGTCGCCAAAGGCCTTGTCATCATCAACCCGGGGAACCCCACCGGCGCGCTTCTCGACGAAGAGACCCAGGAAAAGCTCGTCCACCTCTGCGAGAAGTATCACCTCGTCCTCCTCGCCGACGAAGTCTACCAGGCCAACCTCCACCGCCCTGACTCGCACACGTTCACCTCGTTCAAGAAGATCGTGTCGAGAATGGGATCCAAAGTGCCGCTTGTCTCGTTCCACTCGATATCCAAAGGCGTGTCGGGCGAATGCGGCCGGCGGGGTGGGTACTTTGAGTGCACGAATTTTTCAGACGAGGTCATCGCGCTGCTGTACAAGATGGTGTCCGTGTCGCTCTGCCCACCTCTTGCCGGGCAGATCGGTGTAGATTGTATGGTCAGGCCTCCTGTCCCCGGCAGCGAGTCTTATGAGCTGTGGAAGAAAGAAACAGACACGATCCACGCGGCGCTGGCCTCACGGACGAAGATCATGGCCTCACGCCTAAACGCACTCCCGGGTGTGTCGTGTGTGGACTCTCCCGGGGCGTTATACCTCTACCCACAAATCCAGCTCTCCGAAAAGGCCAAAGCGGCGGCGAAGGCGGCTGGGAAGGAACCAGACGCGTTCTACGCACTGGCGTTGCTGGACGAGACGGGGATCTGTGTGGTGCCTGGAAGCGGTTTCGGACAGAAGGACGACGAATGGCATTATCGGTTGACGTGTCTTTGCCCGGGTGTGGAAGAATATGTGGGCAAGCTTGAGAATTTCCATCACAAGTGGGTGGAAAAGTATGGGGAGAAATAAATTGAAAAAAAAAGAAGTAGAAGAAACGAAAAAACGCGATCTTGTCGTATCTTTGGTTTGATGTGCTGTACATGTTATCTGGTCATCTGGTTGTTTTTTTGTAACATTAGTTGTCGGGAATTTGTCGAGAAATTAGAATTTGCATAGAATTTGCTACTCAGTGCCAGTGGATGGTTTTCGTTGAGGGTTGATTTAATGAAGGTCTGACGTCATTCTTTCCCCGCATTCCAGGGGCGACTCCTAACATTCATAATATTTTGGACAACTCTGGATTGAAACGAATCGAGAAAAGATAGATCGATAGATAGATAGTCCGAGAATAAAGATGGCCGTGCTGCGGTGGAGGTAGTGCAGAGTTCAAGTTGTCAAGACTGTTCGTGTCAAGTGGACGGATTCTCGAGTTCTCCGTTACATGTGAAGGACACACACACACAATGTCGTGTTCTATCTATCCACGACGTATCGAGTTAACGTATGTATACATTCTCACCTTCTGCCCATGACCTACCGGTGGCCGTATGTTTTTAGTATCCCCAATGACAAGATTCCCCAGACGGGGACCTTTTAAGCTGGATTGGAACAGAATCAGATGATTTGGTTCTATAGATAGCGATCTCGCGTCTTTCAGCGATGTTGAAATAACAAGACATCGGGCCAGTTTTGCAAAACCGAAACACGAACGCGGGTTGTCGAAGGATTTGCTGGCATTTTGGACAGCGTACATACACATGCTGTCAACGAGAATAGGATCGGGATTAACTATTCATAGAAGGAGGAAAAAGATAGAGAGGAAAAGAACGCCGGTGGGGAGAGAGCAAGGAAGAAGACAAACGTTTGATATGGCAAGTCGTTGGCAGCAGCGAGGGATCTGGTGACGAGAGATCTGTGGAAAGAGAACTCGGATAGATAAAGAGGAGAAAGTGGCGCATCTGGCCGTGACAAGCCTGGATGTTTATGGGGCTTGCAGCTAAATTCCCTCACCCAACGTTGCACTGCCATGATGAGAGAGAGCACAACCAATATTGTGGGATCAGTGGCATGGTTTGGATCTCCAGTTAAAGGCAAGGCTCAGTGAAGGACAGAGGAAGGAATAAGCAAGGATTTGTCTAGAACGAGGAGAGAGATGGACTCGCGGGAGAGACCAGACGGAGAAGTGCAGAGACATGAGGCCAGAGTAACCGACGAGCCATCCTCTGGCGAAAAGCGCTCCTTTCCTGTGTGGTTCTGTTTGGCTAAAGCGGTGCATGGTCTGTGCTAGTCTTAAGGAAGACCGGGCCTGTGGTGTGTCTTGCAGACAACTTGATAGCATACTACCCCCAACGCCATGATTAAATACGCTCCTAATCTCCTCTTCCACCCCCAATCCCAATAACCCACGCAGTCTCTGTCGCTGGCGGTTTATCTCGCCAGCGTCCACCTTGTCTTCATCAGCATCATGGTATGTCATACCTCAATCCATATCTCTCCTTTTCTCATCTTTTCTTCTAGATTATCAGCAGCAAGAAATATGCATGGTACGACTCTTTTTTTCCATTTTTCTTTCCCTTCTCTCCTCATTATTCTTATTATTTCATCTTCTCTAGTGAGACCTGTATCAAAGGTCACCGGTCTTCTGCATGCAAGCACACAGATCGTCCTCTTTTCGAGATAAAAAAGAAAGGTCGTCCCGTCACCCAGTGCGAACACTGTCGTGAACTCAGAAAAACAAAACAAGTCCACGTAAAATGTCTATGCGAATCAAAAGACGACCCCTCTTCTTCTTCTTCTTACCAGCATGGTGTGTTGCTTCACTCGCCCTCTCTGATCTACAGTCAGCTCATGGATAAGATTATATTTTACGCCTTGCATTGCTCAGCACCTAAGCTAGGTTTTGATAGCGCCGCGTTTCCCAATGGCTTGCCACAAGCCTTGGAAGCGTCGGTCGCGTTTCAACCTTTTGCAGAGGGCACCTCTTCAGATTCCGATCATGGTGGTATGCAGCTCCTCTCCTTGGCCGACATCTTCCGTCTCATGTCCCACATGCTGATCCTGCTCTAGCAGTCCGTCATGGCCACAAATGCAAGTCGGGCGACCCTTGCACTTGTGTGTCGTCGAGAGCAAGGACAAGAGCAAGAGAGCAAAACCTCGACCAGCAGCACCAACCTCTCCAAAATCATGCTGGTCCTGGTCCCTCCCGTGATCCCATGGGCCGTCCATCGTCGTCCCACAACCCCCTGCGTGCGCCTGCTGTCCTCACCCGCATCGCAGAGCTCCGCACCATCCTACCACGTCCTCCCCCTCACGACCCCAACTCCCTCTTTGGTGGGCCCATCCATGACCCATCCACAGGATACCCTCATGGTCACTCTAACCGTCATCATAATAGCACCAAACCTTATAATCTTGCTGCTTATGGTATGGCATATCAACAACATGTTGCCCATCCTTCCTCTTACCCCGCGCCTGGCCCCTCCAATCCTGCATTCTCCTCCTTTGACGAGCAGAATTACACTCGCCAGACTCCACTCATGGGCCCACTCGACTGGGCACCACAGGCCGAAAACGCCGCGTTCGGTGAATTCCCGTCCCTCTGTGGGTGCGGTGATGACTGCAGCTGTCCAGGTTGCCTCCACCACAACCGCTCCACCGTCCCCTCCTCCTCGGCGTACATGTCCTGCAGAAACCCAGAAACATGCGCTACGTGTTTAGATTGCACCATCATGTCCTTCCCACCTTCCGCCGTCCTCCCAGCCGATACCGCCTTGTCAATATACACCAACTCCCAGCAGATCCAAAACTCGGACACCACCATCGACGATTGGCTCCGCCAGCAGATGCCCGCTTCTTTTTCTCCCGATATGGGACCATCGTCTTCTTCACCGCCTACTTTTAATCAAGCAGGTTTCTCCTTGCAAGACCCTACGAATTCGTTTCAGCAACAGGCATTTTCCTTTTCGGAACAGCAGCAACAGTCCAACATGATCAACGGCAATTACAACCATTATGGCCCCTCGGGCGTTCCATCTATGATCCCATACGGGTCTCCTCATCCTCCTCCCAATACAGGGTACCCTAACCCATCATCATCATCGTCAGCAGCAGCACGCACCCATCGCTCCCATGGATCGAGCGTTGACGAGTCTGTGATTGATCCTAGATTACTTCCGCCAATGGGCTCGCAGTTCTTGCGCATCCCGAATTCGCATAGAAGCCGATCCCCTTCGACCTCGTCACAGTCCAGCCAACAGGGTTCTGCTGATGGGCACACCGGCAGCGCTGGAGGCGGGATCCCGCCCTACAGACCCAGCGGACGCATGCAAGGCTATCCTGGAAGTAGCACCGGAGGACCAGGAGGGGGAGGGGGAGGGGGACGTTCAGCCGCGCCGCAATTGAACATCAGGCCCAACGCCCACCGAGAGGCCGCGGCGGGTGGATCGGCGGGCTCCTCAGCGAGCATCTCGCCGTCACCTGGGTCGAGCGGGTCGTCAAGCACGCGCTCGCCCTTCCCGCCCTCGTCGAGTAGCCCAGAGTCCTCGACGTCGACGTCGTCTCAGTATGATCCGTCGTTGGCGGGGTTGCATTTGTATTAGATGATTGGCGTTTTTTTTTTGTTCTTTTTGTTCCCCTTTTTTCATTTTTTTTTTCATGTCTTGCTCGTTTATCTACACATCCATTTTCTTGTCTTGCTTGGGATACAAATTTATAGTATCTTTTTTTTTATCTATTCTCTCTTTTCCATCCTTTCTTTCTCGCAGACGCATATGTCGGGATATAAACTGACGTTCACGTTTATTCTTCTTCTTCTAAGTAGATTCTTTTCTCTCTTACATACATACATACCTTATTTTCATCCATTCTATTTCTTGTTTTTCGACAACTTTGACCTAGCGTCATAGTTTGTCTTCCTTTTGTTCTCCCCCCCCTTTTTTTTTCTTCATGAACCTGTATTGTACAAGTATGTCTTTTGGCCTCGTTGTGCGTTGCGATACGAAGGAAACGAACCGCAAATTCAAGCTGTTTGGGTTGTTGTCGTTTTCTTTTACCGATATCGAAAAGTCCATGCCAGACATGCATGCCGCCTCACTGGCCCTCACAAGCGAACGTCGTCAGCCCTTAGATAAACAAATACGTATGTACGACGCCCATGAGTCTTTTAGAACCGTGATCTTCTACGTAAGTAGTGTGTCGGGTGGAACGAACTTGGCGACATTTTCATATCCGAGTTATGTCTTCAATTAAAAGGCGGGTTCTTGATCTTAGCCCCTATTTTTTCCTGGTTGCGATATTTGGTCAATAACTTTGAATTGGTATGACTCTCAAAGGGACTATAATCTGAACTTTATGTATACATATACTTGTAATATCCTTGTAAGTACGAGTGAGCCTCAGCTGCCTCAGCTACTCGAGAGGACTCGTCAAGATTGGGATGTGAGGGAAGTGCGGGCCGGGGAGAAAGCTATGCTTGGCGCGCTGCGCGATGATCAGCGGCGAGACTCATCCTCACTCATCCTGCTACCGTCATCCTCTGGCCCTGTCGGCGCTGCGCGTACTTCTATTCGGTCGACGCAGTCCATAAGTACATAGCATGCTCTTACATCTTAATCCTTAGCTTTTCCTTTGGTTCTTTCAAAGTTACACTCTCCCCCCGGACTCCGGAAATGTCTCGATATGACAATCTCCTCGATGTGCTCTCCAAGCAGCCTGCTTGGTCGGA
>JAIFHD010002325.1:0-14402 GCA_019721455.1 Psilocybe mexicana
CTTCCTCACATGACACCAACCGTCGAGCGCTTCAACTCTCCTCTTTCCATCTCTTTGCATCGTTTTTTTAACGTTCTGCCTACCATTAAACATATTTTACACGAGTAGGCAGCTGATAGACAACCAACAAAACATTTCACAAACCGAACATGTTCTCGTGCAACGAGAACCGTCCTTCACTGTGTTCAAACCACAGCCCAACCTCGCGCTACAACAGCGGATATCTCAGCACCTTTTATACCACCACGAAATTCAAATTGCGAAAATGTGCGCCCCATGAATTGGATGATACAACATTTTCGACTCGGAAAGGGAGAGGAACCGGAATGTCATCCTATGTAAATGCATATTTATTATTCAACAGGCAACGAGGAAAGTCGAAACGCATGTTGTCAATTGGAAAAGAGCGCGACGGGAAAAGACTCTTCAAAAGAGCGCGACGCGCTGTTTTTGGTTGAGTAACGTGACCTAAGTTCAAGTCTTTAAAAGGCGAGAGGCGTGGGTTTTGAACGGTACAGGGATTTAAACTCAGATATACCAGCCTGTATATCGAGTTTCATATACAGGCTGGTCACGAGCCTAAATCAGCGCAGCCGAGTTTTTACGCCGTTTCTGGTTCTCCACTTGCCATGTCCGTCTCCCCAGCACTCAAGGCTGCAAATCGTGCTGCATATCGCTATGCCTTGCGTGCAGCCTCCGTGACATTCTCCGGTACATAATGTATTCTTTTAGTTGTCATCTGCCATGATTAAGCTCACCTTTTCTTCAAGGCGACCGCCCTGTATATCAAGGTCACAAGCTTCAGCTGTTTAAAATCTTTCTTGCCGCTCATTCGGTCTCTAGCCTTCCGCGCAAAAATCCGTCATGATATAGCGCAGGGAGACACAACAGATCCAGAGGCGTACCAGAAACAAACCCAATTCATCAGGGAAATCGCTGATGTCCTCCGACGGAATGTTGTACAAGGTGTTAAAGTCCCCGCTTCAGCCGACGAAGAAGTATACAGTAAGTTCAACGACCTCACATTTTCAGTTGCCTTTAACTCTCTTGTCTTGTCCAGGTATACGACTTACCGAGCACACTGAGTTGGGCGACAATGACTCCATCAAAAATCCTCCACCGATGGAGTCCAGTCGCAGTTTACGCAGGAAAGAGAAGGGACAATCTCACAAGTACGCATTCTTCTCATCCCCGGTCGAACCTGGATGAATCATTGAACAGTCCTTTTTTAGATGCTGTTCCAGCTAATGCTTCGTCGTCCTCTTCCCCCACTTCCTCTAACCCACTTCGTCATTTTACTGCCCTCAGAAAAGCCCACAAGGAGAGAGTTATACCGGAGTTGCGAGAAGAAGACTTAGAAGAGTCTTTCGTGAGAGGTACGTCGTCTTTCTCCGTCTTTTATTGAATCCTGAAGACAAACGTTTACGTGCAGGTAGTGGGCCGGTATGTTCAGACCTCTATATTTTCCATAGACACTCTCCAAGTAACATCTATCGTAGGGCGGGCAGTCGATCAATAAAACTGAAAATAATGTCCAATTAGTTCACAAGCCAACTGGTCTCCGGGTCTCTTGTCAGGATACCCGCTCTCTTTCTCAGAACAGAAAATTGGCTCGGAGATGGCTCCTTGAGAAGGCGTGTCTGATTTCTTTGTTTCGACTGTTTCTGAGCAATCTTAACCTTGTGTGCTACCGCCTACGTAGCTTGACAAGCTGATAAACCCGGGTCTCTCTAAGGAAGAAATGAAGGCAGCCAAACAAAGAGAACGAGCCCGGCAGAGGAGGAAGAAGGCTAAGAAAAAGGAGAAGCAAAAGAAAGGACAGGAGTCATTAGGGGATGTCATTGACTGAGTAGGATCTGTAGAATTTAAGCAATACATAGCAATTCTGTCTTCAGAACGTAGAATGTACATACTGGCACGGCATATTCCGGTGTAAAGAAATGTCGTCGCTACAGCTCCTATGTTCACCACAACTTAAACTCGGACTCAATATATTAAGAGAGGATCGACCACGATGTCTAACGTGAATCCAACTGGCTTGCATTCCCTTGCTACCATTATCAAGCGGTACGTGTATCTGCTAAAAATCTCGTCATTTAGCACACCGAGCTGAAAGTGTGAATATGTTCAAGGTTGGAAGCTGCTGCCTCCCGGTTTGAGGATATTGCTCTTGCTATCGATCCTTCCACAGGAACACATAGAATCGAGTCTCCTCGAGGACCATCCACGTCCGCTCCTCAACCCACATCCACCCCAACTAGCCCTCCAGTGGCTCCTCCATCACCACCCGTAGTAACAGCAGCAGCAGCAGCTCCACCCATCACCACCCCAGCTGCCCCCGAAGTCCCAAAGACTGCTGTCGCATTCAAGGAAAGGGTGATTGATGCAAAGCTCAAACCATTCATCAACTTTACCAAGGACTTTGCAGGACCCAATGTCGTAGAGATTGTACGTCGATGATTCTTGTGATTAGCCAACGCTGACGCGGCACATCTCTGTCTGTCGATAGGTCGGCCTTGTGCAGATTCAATACGATGCCTTTGTAGACTTCCTTCAATTAGCTGGGACTTGTCAAAAGCCGGACAAAGAAGTACTGGAAGCCCTTCTGTCTCCTCTCATCAAAACCATCGAAGCGATTTCGCGTGCCAAAGAGGCCAATAGACGCGACCGGGATTGGTTCTCTCATTTGACCATTATCTCAGAGGGGGCACCCATTATCGGATGGGTTGTTCAGGTGAGTTTCCACTACCACAATGTAAGTTTCTTGTAACTCATCCCTTGTCATCCACTCTGCAGCCTAAGCCAATGCAAGCCGTCTCGGATATCAAGGATTCAGTAGTTTACTACGGAAACAGGGTCAAGCAAGAGTACAAGGACAAGTTCGTACATTCTTACCTTCGATCCCAAACCCGTATTGAATACTCGCCACAGGAACCCTAAACACGTCGAATGGGTAAACATGTATGTGGCAATCTTCGATGCCACGCAAGCCTATATCAAAGAATTCTTCCCCGCTGGACTAACTTGGAATGCGAAGGTGATTAATTTAGACCTTTGTATAGCTCTGATGTCTCAATCTTGTATCGTTTCCGATCCAGGGAGTCACTGTGGAAGAATACAAGGAACGAAGCACAACCACAGGAGGTGGCCCTCCTCCTCCACCCCCTCCACCACCACCTCCCCCACCGGCCACTACAACCGCACCTGCACCCGCACCTGCTGGGGGTGCTGCTGCTGTCTTTGCTGAGCTAAACCGCGGTGCAGAGGTGACAAAGGGACTCCGCAAAGTAGACAAGAGCGAGATGACCCACAAAAACCCAGCACTGAGAGCTAGCAGTGTTGTTCCAGCATCAACCTCAAGTACAACAGGTTTGTTCGACTCTTGGAATGAATCTCTTTCATTACTCAATTCAATGTTGATAATTAGTTGCGCCGAAGAAGCCAATCAAACCTTCCAAACCACAGGCTCTTGCTGGTAAGAAGCCTTCCAGGTTTATACTTGATGGAAACAAGTGGATGGTGGTAAGTCTTTTATTCCCTATTTCCAGTCGCTGCCTAAATCTTCGCCCCAAGGAACACTTCGAAGGCGAGACTGTTACCATTGAGAATGTGGAGATCAGTCAATCCGTCAATATCTACGACTGCAAGGGAACAGTCGTCTTGATCAAAGGAAAAGTTAACACCGTTAATATCTGTATGTTTTTCTATGTTTCGGGTCCAAGTTTTCAATCTGATATATATTTTCTACATAGTAAACAGCACAAAAGCCTCTGTCCTTGTTGAATCAGTCGTCGCATCTGTCTCTGTCACCAAATCTCCCTCCTTCTCCCTTCAGATTACTGGGAAAGCACCCATGATCCAAGTCGACTCCACCGACTCCGGCCAGATTTATCTCTCTAAGGACAGCCTCGATGCTGAGGTTACAACCGCCAAATGCAGCGCCATTAACATCAGCTTACCTGTACCTGGAGAAGAGGACGGAGTCTTCGAGGAGCAAGCTGTGCCCGAGATGTTCAAGACGGTTGTAAAGGATGGAAAGCTTGTCACTACAATCGTTGAACATTCTGGTTAATCATCGACCCACTGAAGTCTCTCAATGGGAATTGCCTTTAGGCGTTCACAAATTTATATATTCCAGTAGGCTCGCCTTAGTACAGATCTCACAAAAGATATCCTATAAATATTCTGGAACTAGTACTTTTGTTGGTCTTCCTCATAATACATCGCGCATTTATACCAGAGTGTCTCTCGGACAGCCCACCTTATCCCCGAGGCAATCTTGACGTGTTGGCCAACATCACATCCCAAATCAGTCCACGCTCCGCAGGTCCGTAGACGTTCTTGACACTCATCCGCAGGCCTTGAGTTTGGTATATATTACCGGCAACATGACAAATGGGTGGCTTAAACTACCTTCAAACGCGTCCTGTTCTTGGTCATATCCTTGACCGAAAGTCACCCCCCGAGATCTAAAATTGGCATTGAATCTTGAACCACCTACATAAACCAATTCACAACCGTCAACTTGCCTTGCGCGATGGCAGTCAATCCGAACGAGGACACAGAATTGTATGTATATTTCTCTGAATGCACGGCATCTACTGAAAGCATTCCACAGCAATGATGCTCTCCGCAAGCATGGCATTCTTCCCCCCAGAGAACCAACCCCTCCCTCACCATCACCCCCACCTTCACCGACATTTGATGATCTTCTCAATGATTTTACTCCAAAAGAGTTGCAAGAACTAAGCGAGGATGCGCCTGATGATGAGACCGAACGACTGATTGCCTTACACCGACAACAAAGGCTTGCAGACGAACGCAAGGCCCAATCCAGGGCCCGTTTCGGCGAGGTGTACCCCATCGGAAGGGAAGATTATACACGGGAAGTCACAGAGGCTAGCAAAATTGACGAAGCAGACGACGATAACGAAAAAGGGACTGGTGTCATATGTTTTTTGTATAAAGATGGGTTCGTTTTACAACACTCAGACTCCTTTTCTCTCTCTGAAACCAAACAGGATACCAAGGAGTGATCGTGCCTTCCAGTGTGTTCGATCGTTAGCGAAGCGTTATCCTCGGAGCAAATTCGTCTCAATTGTGGGCGAAAAATGCATTCCAGACCTTCCAGATTCCAGGGTGCCAATGTTCATCGTGTACAGGAAAGGTGAAATACGACAACAAATTGTTGCATGGGGAGCAGACCGTGAACGGCGCCCCGAAGGTCAGGTTCCAGCGCAATCAATTCTATGCTATTGTCATTGACATCTCTTTCAGAACTCGAAGCTATCCTACTTGTCACTGGGGCACTCGATTTACCTGACACATCTGGGCCTGCAGAGAAGAACCGGTCTGATGAAGACGACGACCTGGAAGACGACGACGGTGACCCATCATCAAGAATGCGTTCTGCTGCAACATCAACGAATGTCCGAGCACCAAGAAATATTAGATCCTCCCAATTGAAAAAAGAAGACTCAGATTCAGATTTTGAATTTGATATGTAACAGTTACATACTAAGTATTATGTACGATTCTACTTATGATGTATCACAGGCCTTCGATTAATGCTGTAAGCAAACCACTACTGACTCGACTTGACATCGACTAATACATCTATCGTAAATTGTACATTATCCACATTCGATTGTACCCTTCGTCAGTTGAACTGTTGAAGTTGCTTCAGAACCAATAGATGTTCAAGTTGATCAATCTAATCTCAACACCCTCCTCCTCTCTAAAGAGGTCGGTTTTCCCACGCCGTTTTTCACCTTTCTTCTCCCCCTTTTTCCTTTTCCTTTCCGTTTTTTTTACTTTTCTCTGTCGATGTCAGTGTACTAAGGGTTCTAAATGTCTCTCCCACATTTTGTTTCTCAGAATAAGCACTTTTCCTCTCGCAGCAACGACGTCTTTTTTTGTTTACACCGCCCCTTTGTTTGGCTCCCCGTCACAGTCATGTACATCTGTGATATTGTCACAATCTTTGAATTTGCCTCTTGAAGCTCTTCAAGCTTGATTCGGCGCTCTCAATTTTGAATTCATCATCTCTTATGTTTCCCTCAATCATTTGTGTAGTCATGGTTGGGTCATGTCGCAGCCAAGTGCAGCACAAACACCGGTGGTGATAGCAGGCATGAGTTTTGAACGAAAGAGATTCTTTAGGTTTATCAGCTTTTTAAGACTATTTAAGTCAATGGGAATTTGAAGTTTAAACGAGTCTTTCTCTCTGAAGGACTTTTTTAAAGTGATATGTCACACATAGAACTTGAAGTAAGCAAGGCCCCGTGCGAAGCACGGCGATGCGCTTGTAAATAAATAATTCCGTCCAAGCTGCACGTGATCTTAATTCATGTTGACTCACCGAGTCCCGACGGCGATCTTAGCTTTAAACTCCCAAATTGCTCTCTGCTCGGGCCTCTGGACGTCGAGAATCGATATATGATAACTGGTCTACCATGTCTTCCTTCCATGCCGTTCAATGACATTGCTCAAGTCGTGAATGCACAACAGCTTTTTGATTATCATGTCGGTGTTGCAAGTGGCCTCGCAGAGCAATTCATCCGACTGTTACTACGAAGACGACGATTCCCAATTTCTAGAAGCCTTGAACGCCGCAATTCTTCCCGGAGATGCTATTGATACCCCCATATCTGCTGATAATGACACCCAGAATTACGACCATATACCTCAAGAACTTGAGCCCCCTCCAGGTTCCCAACCATCCCTGAAGCGGCGTTACAGCCAATCCTTCTCAGAGTCCCAAGACTTGAATGAAGCACCCCTCCCAGTACCTGATGATGACGTGTATGGAGCCGCTCACTTTGGAAATTTTGGAGAATACATGAGGAGGAAAAGAGCAAAGCTTCAAATCCAAAATGCCGAAATGGTTCAGTCAGGCGAGGGCGAGAAGAGCGAGATATTCAAGGGAATCTCAATCTATGTCAGTTTTATTCTCATTTAAATGAAGCCGAAGAGAGAACAAAACTGATAATCTCTGCCTTGCAGATCAATGGTTGGACTCAACCCTCAGTTCAAGATTTAAGGCAGTTGATAGTTGAGCACGGTGGAACTTTCCAGCCATACTTAGTTCAAAAGGGGCTTGTGTATGTCGCTTTTATTCTTCAATCTAAATCTACTGACCAGAACTCTTCAGTACACATATCATTACATGTTCCTTGACTCCGGCCAAAATACGAGAGTTTAAGCACATGAAAGTTGTTCGTCCGGAGTGGTTGACACAAAGTGCAGAAAGCGGACGCCTTCTACCATGGAGAGATTTTATATATGTGCACGACGAACGTATTGAAAGCACTCAGGGCGCTCGAAACAATCAAAGAACTCTTCTTGAACCTGGTAAAGTCTCAAACGCAGCTTCAGCGCCCTCAGCATCGTCTGTGGTGGCCCGACCTTCAGCACATTCCAAACCCTCGTCCGCCATCTTTGGCAAGCAGCCAAACTCCTCCCTGGTCCCGGACCCCCTATATACCACTGATCCCCTGACTAAAGCCGATGCAGCTCGTGTTCCTGGTTATGCTGCAGATAAATCAAATCCGAATGCGCAACGAGCCATGGCAGATCCTGAATGGCGCAAGGCTCATACTTCTGTGTCCTCTGACTTCATCGATGGCTACTACAAAAACTCTCGACTTCATCATCTTTCAACTTGGAAATCAGAGTTGAAGAATCTCGTTCAAGAAGCCCAAGAACGCGCCGAATCTGGTGTATTTTCGGCTCAACCTGGAAAGGTCGCATCTGAGCATATGGAGGGAGGCTCTGCTGGGGTAAGCATGAAGGGCACCGAGCTCGTCATGAAATCTCCCTCGTCGAAATGGAAAGGCAAAGCCAAGGCAGTAGGCGACGAAGACCGAGTTATAATGCATTGTGATTTCGATTGCTTCTTTGTTTCTGCAGGCTTGGTTTCGAGACCGGAGCTCAAAGGAAAACCGGTTGTAGTGTGTCACTCGCAGGGCACTCAAGGGGGTTCTTCCAGTACCAGCGAAATAGCTAGTTCCAGTTACGAAGCCAGGGCCTTCGGAATCAAAAATGGGATGAGGTGCAGCTATAACCTAATTTCTTACCAGATACACCACATGTTCATTGACTGTCTCATTCCTAGTCTTCAACAAGCTCGCAAGATGTGCCCAGATATCATAACAATTCCATATGAATTTGAACGGTAAAACTGCCTCATGCGTCGGTGTATTCATTAGTGCTAACATGTTCTCAGTTATAAACAGTTTTCACTGTTATTCTACACAGTCCTCATGTCCCATGCGGATGATCTCCAGGCAGTATCAGTTGACGAGGCTCTCATTGATGTAACGACTACTGTCAATCAAATGCGCGCACACGGTGCGGCACAAGATCCCGCCAAAGATCTCGCAGAGCAAATTCGTACTGAAGTTCGAGTGGCCACAAGTTGCGAAGGTTAGTTGTACTTTACATGGAATTTATTCTGTACTACATCATTAACTCTTAACCCTCCAGTCAGCATAGGTATTTCACACAATATCCTTCTAGCTAGGCTTGCAACAAGGCAGGCGAAGCCTGCTGGATCATATCATCTCTTGCCCGAAAACGTTTCCGAGATCATAGAGCCGCTTCAGATTTCTGACCTTCGTGGCTTCGGGTGGTCTACCAAGCAAAAGGCACAGGAGAAACTTGGAGCCGTTACGCTTGGAGAGCTCGCAAAGAAGAGCAAGGGTGTTCTCATTGAAGCCCTTGGAAAGTCTACCGGAGAAACACTGTATAATGCCATTCGAGGCATAGATGACAAGAAATTGGAGTCCGATAAACCTAGGAAGTCTGTTTCTTGTGAAATTAATGTGAGCGATGCAAATTGTTTATATCCAGTCAAAGATTGACCCAGTTTCTGTCTCATAGTACGGTATTCGCTTTGAAAACAACGAGCAAGCTGAGGCTTTCATCTATCAAATGGCAGCAGAAGTCAAGAAACGATTGGACGCGATTGATATGGCTGGTAGATCAATAACATTGAAAATCATGAAGCGTGATCCTACGGCTCCTCTCGAGCCACCCAAAGTGGGTTTCTTTTTCTCCCTTCTGGCAACCCTACCTTCAACTTGTCCTCAATCTGTTTTTCTATAGTTTCTGGGCCATGGTTCCTGCGATCTCTTCAATAAGCAAATGCCTCTTATCGGTCCTACAGGAAAGGCAACAAGCGATCAAGAGGTGATAGGAAATCATGCTTGGAGGCTGCTAAAGTCCTTCAACTTCGACCCAAAGGAACTCAGAGGAATCGGGATACAGGTGCAAAAGCTGGAGTCCGTCTCAACTGTTACCTCAGTACCGCCAGGGCAGGCACTTCTTCCCTTCAAATCTCGACCAACCACCTCGAATCCTGCAGGGCCGTCCAAGGAGACCGCTCCTGACGGTCATCAAATGCAGAAACAAACTCCCTCACACAATGTCGATATTATCGAACCAGTGAACACTGACTTGCCATCCTTTTCCCAAGTCGATATGTCTGTTTTTAATGCCCTTCCTCCAGACGTGCGTGAAGAACTCGTAAAAGAGTATCGACGTCGTTCAGCATCGCCTTTCCCTGCCGCTGGGCCCAGTGTCGATCCTATAAAACAACAACGATCTCTGCCACCCCAACCACAAAAGCCACCAGATAATCGGAGATCAACCACACTGTCAGTTTTCCCCCATAAACCCGAGAGTAAAGGGGCGAACTATGGCCGGATCACTCACCAACTCGCACCTCGCAGTCGCGCTAGCTTGTCCCCACAAAAGAGTTCTCTTTATACGTGGGCCAAAAAACAAGAAGAAAAGAAAAAACCTCCTGGCGTTAGGATTACTGAATCGGCCTTGAGAGAACTCAACTTGGATCCCGAGATATTTTTTCTCTTACCACCCCCAGTCCAGCGCGAGCAGCTGGTAATGGCCCGTGTAATCAAGCAGAAGGGGAAAATACCGGATCCGCCCGCAGAAAGGAAGATTTTGAAACCTCGCAAACATGAATTGCCTCCTGATTTTGTACCCTATCGTGCCCCGAAACCGAAAGCGAAACATATACCACCTCCGTTCCTGCGTCAACAAGGAAAGAACAAGAACGAGAAACTTTGTTTTACGGAAACGGACGACATACAGAAGATTGTGGAATCGTGGGTGGTGACCTACAGGTATTGGCCGCCACGAGAAAAGGACATCGCATTCTTGTCAAAGTTCCTCGTGCAATCGGTGGATCGCGCAAAGGCTACCGATGTAGGGGTTGAGAGGGCGGTGGCAGTCATGAAGTGGTGGTTGGTACTTTTACGACGTTTCTTCCCGGCTTCTGAATGTTTGGATGGCGATGACCTTGCTTCAACAAGCCAGAGGGATCCAACAGGTGAAGCCTGGTGGGATGCTTGTCATGGTGTTCAACAACAAATGAATGATATCACCAGAAAGCGTTTTGGAGGCAAGCTGTCCTACAAATAAATGTGGGATGTTGATGGTACAATCATTTTGATTTTCATGAACACAAATTTATGCGACGACATTATGGACATCTTTTGTATATTTATCTCGTATTTTATCACATCTCTATTTGTGTAGCCACAATCTGTACTCTTTTTAAATACTATGTGGGTCTTTAGGCCGACGATTTGACACCCTTGGCGAGGAAAAGCGTTGCTGGTTGCTCATGGACTTCAATGTCACCGATCGGTTCGAAGGTGAATGAGGTCAACCCAGCGCCATCAAAGACAGATTTGATGGTTTCTTCAGAGAGACCATGGTTGTGCGGGACAACATGGTGATACTGCTCTGGGAACAGGGACTTCTGTTCCCCAGCATCGCCCTCCTTTGCTTTCTTTGGCGCAATATCTACGACGAATAATACCCCGCCAGGCTTTAAGAAGAAGGTGAGTATTTTCGTGATTTTATCGATGTCCTCGATATGGTGATACGCAGCTGCACACTAAAAGGAAAATAACGGCTTGAGGTTGGTGTTCAGAGCATCAAGAACATGGATGAATGGAGGCGTACGGTGATCACGTCGAATTTGAGACCGTCGAGTTCCCCCTCTTCGCCTTTGAGTTCGACGCACACAGCGCGCATTTCTTCAGGGGGGATGCCTTGGTTGGCGACATGTTCGTTGAAGACATCAACAACGGACTGGCTGATATCTACACCGACGAGGAGCTTGGTGTGTCCAGCGATCTCCCGAGAAAGGAGCCCTGTGTAACATAGCTTATCAGAAAACTACCCATGGATGCAATGTTATTTTAACAGGGCCGTCTTACCTTTGCTGCATGCAAAATCCATCACAGTTGTGGTCTCTTCGTCAAATGGATAACGGCCAAGTATCGCTTTCGCCGACCTGAATACAACATGGAAAGGCTTCAGTTGTGGGAAACACGCAAATGCAAATCTTGACCAACCGTCTCGCCATTTCGACCCACTTTGGGTTGTCCAGGTTTGGAGAATTATCAAAGAATTCCTTGTTCGCAGCGGTGAAATCGTGTTTATGTTCATGGTGATGGTGGTGATGTTCATGTTGGTGCGACATTCTGGAGGCGAGAAACAAGGAAAGCCCGCAGTTTGGTTAGGTGATGGCGGTGGTTTGTGAGGAACTCAAGGTACCGAGAATGAGGGCCTTATAAGAACTCCGTGATGATACCCATCGTGCTGGACGAGCATATTATTCAGACACATATTATTCAGACAGAAAACGTGATGGAGAGAGCCTGAGTGAAGAATCAGATCAATATCAGTCGCGGACTGCGACGGTACCCAAAACAAAAATAGCTTTTATCAATGCCATTAGAACCATGTCAGTAAGTAGAATACAATATATGAGTCAGTAATCTAGCCTGTACAGATATCCGTTTCTATACATCTCCGACTTCCTGCACGCCTTCAAGACCTGGATGTGATTCAGAGTCCTGCTCTGGGGAGATGTGATAGGTTACTGAAAGATGGACCTAAAATGGAGGTCGTGTGGAAAAGCAGATGTCCAGCATATTCGAGGCTGGCTCGACAGATCAGTAAAAGATAATTTTGACAGCGACACGCCTAGCGCGTCTTGGATAAAAATCTTGGAGTGTTTGAGAGTGTACATTGTGTCGGATATGAGGGTAACTCCGTTCATGAGTTGAGGTTATGAGTACCTCTAAAGTGTTTTGGTGATCGCAACCGAGAAATCGGAGAAATAGACATCTTGATCTTTTGGCGACGCAAAAGGGACGCTGGAGCCTGTAGAGATATCCTGATGAGAGAATCGAAACTACATAACGCATGGGACGTACCGCCAAAGAAAGTCTGCATCTGCATGCCCCGCATACGGCCAGCGGCGCTGTCTCGTAGGATGAGACCACCAACGTTAATGACACTCTTTCCATTCACGAAAAGCTCGATTTGGCCATTGGCTTGTCCAACATCGTTAAGCCTAACGCGCTCAGTGACGGTAGTCCAAGCACCGGTTGCAAAGCTGAATGAACCTCGACCGACAGAGGCTCCGTAAGTGGGATTGCAATCAGACGACGGTGCGACATTGCAGACGGCCTTGTTCGCGGCAAAGCGAGGGTCCGTGTAAGGGGGGAGGTAGGTGTAGAATTCTCCTTGTCCGTTGGTGCGCCACATGAGTCGCGCAGAGAAGCAAGCAGATGATCGTCGTCCTCCTGAGCAACCGATCGCTTCTGCAGCACTGTTCCCTCCGTCTGATGTACATATGCAGCATGAGTATTCGAGCCATTTGACTTGCGTGTGATTGCCACTTACAAATTCCAGGAAGCTTTCCACCGAGTTGGAAGTTGAAGCCAGCTGGGAAATACACAGAATAACCAAATGTCGCTTCCTTGGCTGTGGTCAAATCCACGGAAGAAGGGCCAGGAGCATAGAACGAGAATCCTCCTTGAGGGTTGTGGCCAAAGGTATACGAACCTTTAGGATAGTGGGCCTTCATCGCCCTCTTTCCATCGGGTGCATTGACATAAGAATGACGGACGCTTGTAAGGACGTTGGTGGGCCTGAATGTCGAGTCTGTAAGAGCCAGGGCATTTGATGAAGGGAATGTCGTCCACGATTTGGAAAATCCGGGCACAGGGAAGAGTTTGTCGAGAGAAGTCTTGACAGGGCTGGTAGGTGCAGGTGCAGCTTTAGAGGTCGGAGAAACTATCTTGACGGTACTGGTAGTTGTAGTTGCGGATTTAGATGTCGAAGACGATGTTTTTGGAACAGAAGGTGTCTGGACAGTTGATGAAGCCGTGGAAGTGGCGGAGAGTGTTGTTCCCTTCACGATATGAAGGGCGGGAGTGGTGATTGAAGGGGCCGACGACGCGCTTTTCACTGCAGGACAGCGCCTAACTGGACGAGCATGGACGGAAAGGGAGAGTAGCGCGAAGAAGAGGATGGAGTAGATGGCTCTTGGAGATAACATGTCGAGAAGAGGTGATTGCGGAAAGGACAGCGGAGGAAAGGTCAAAAAAGACAGGAAGCGTCGAAAATATAAAAACGCAAGAAACAACAGAACGAAGGAACGTGCGGGACAGACAACCTGAAACTGGAAGAACGGAGGAGGGGGAAGGGAGGAGGAGGGAGGAAGACGAAAAACAGGAGTTCCGTTATAAATAATTCAGCCAATTAGGTAAGCGCTTGTCTCCCTTGGCACAATTCGTTTTGGCGCCCTCCTTCCTGCCACTTGTTCCAACAATTGCAACCCTTTGCGACCCCCGAGGTCCAAGCACTCCGCCAACGAGTACAGCATTCTTCAAACCACTCGAGCCATTTTACCCCAATCGTTTCCGATGAAAAAGTGAAGACGTGAACTCCTTAATCAGATAGCATCATAAATCCAAGACGTTCCTTATCATGATCAAGATTCAAATATTCAAGCCCCATACTATATTTCCGGGGCCTCGAACCTTTCCGCTGTACCCCGAAACTGTCGAACTCAGTTGACTTTCAGGCATCTTCAAGCATTTGTGCGTCATCGTCGGCCACTGGCAGTACTTACTCTCGAGAATAATGTTGCTCTTCATTGTCCATTTGTGCTGATTATTTTGATGATCCCCTTCGCTACCTCAGCTGTGCTTACCGGACCAGACTGAAACTCCTGTTGCCTATTCAAAAATGCTGGAAGACTTATGCGTGCTAATTCTTGTGAAAACAAATTGCTCCAATTTCACCGACATCTTGGAGCCCGCCATTACTGCCTCGTTTCTTGTGCTTGAACACAAACTTTGAATGAAAGCAAAAGGCAATGAAGGTGAACAGTTTACATTGCCACTCTGTGGGACCTTGTCTGAAAACACACAATAACCAATATGCGACGACTCCCCATGTTTAACCTTCGAACCTGAAAACTTCAGGCAGTGTCTAATAGGAAGTTGGGGGTCAATTTGCATAAGTCAATTTGGCCGTCATCAGAATCAGGACGTCATTATTCAATGACG
>JAIFHD010002344.1:0-16509 GCA_019721455.1 Psilocybe mexicana
CGAAGCTCGACTGCAAAGAAGGCCTATGCCAGAAGAAACACTGTAGAATTAATAGTTTAAAACACATTGAATTTTGGACGTACCTGCTGGGCCTCCTCCTCCAGAGGTCCCCCCATTGAGTCTTTGATCCCCTCCCTACAACTCCCAGATGGTGAGAGGGCAAAAGGCAAATGCGAGGCGGCGAGGGTGTTGAACGATGGCAGGAAGCGGGAAGCACGAAACGAGATTTGCCATTCGGATAGAAAGGGATCATGTGAAAGCGGGTACCTGCATGGTCAGAATTACACAGCACAAAATCGCAAAATGTGAAATGGGCACATTCAGGGAAATTACGGAATTTTGCAGAATCTGACCAAAATGTTCCCGCCGAAAATGCTCTTTTGGGAACATTCGCAAACCTTTTCCGTGCCGGGAATGCTTTGCTTGATGCTCGCTGAATGTTCCAACTCCTAGTGTCATGTGCAGGTGCCAGGACTTTGCCAAAAATTCTGTCGACCTGTATGATTACTTAGGTAAGATTGAATGTCATCATCCCGCCGGATATGCCTCTTATACTTGCTTCACCACCTCACTCTAAGGCAGCCCACACCTCGCCAGTCACCAATTGCACTTCCCGTTGCTCACCACCAATTAACCGCCATAACCGCACTGACGAACCGTTGATACGTCTCGTTAGTAGTCAGGGTGAGCGCATTACAACGCCCGGAGGATTGTTCTCGAGTGCTGGCCACACTCAAGAAGAATCCTCTGGGCGTTGTAAAAGCGAGTTTCCATTCATGATTCTCTAATGCAAACTCACAAATTAATAAAGGCGCTCTAGCATCTGGAGTCACCACTGGCACTGGACATCGAACCGGCACATTGTCATCTGTTGCGCGCCTCAGGGCAACTTCGAAGTGAGTGTAGTAATTGATTGATTACCCGCCGTTTGCCCGCCATTATTTCTGATGGTTCGCTTGACAGATTTCGACGAGCATTCGATGATTCAAGCGGTGACGAGCTGTCGACAGGATGATATTGGACTTAGCGGCGCCTCGAGACCAGTCGTGACTCGTCGCCGACTCGTTTTCCATACCTTTTGTCCGAAATAATTCCATTGTTCACCTTCCCTTACTACCTTTAACCATTAATGACACATATCTTATCCATCATTGGTTCTGTGTTCTGAGTATTTAAGCCTACATACATTTTCTTTATCTGCCCACCTGTACCGACCCTGATAATGTATTATACCATTGTAATGCAACGAATTGACTAATGCATAATGCCTTGTATTGCAAGGGAAATCCTTATGTATAATCCCTCAGTAATTGCAACCCTCCGTCTCTCCACTTAATCCATCCGCTCACTTGAATAATTCATTTGCTCTTCGCTGGTCAGAGTCGTCACATGACAGTGGTTATCCATTCACCTCTCCTCTCATCCATCCATTCGTCCCCCCCCCCTCATCCTTTTGCCTTGATCATTATCCATTCTCCTCCCCCCATCCATTCGCTATCCACTGGCCCTCCCTCATCCATTCGCTTTCATCATTATCCATTCGCCCACCTCTTCCATTGACCTGGTCCATAATCCATCCGCCTATCCATTCGCTTTCATCATTATCCATTTGCCCACCTCTTCCATTGACCTGGTCCATAATCCATCCGCCTCGCATTACTATCCATCATTATCCATTCACCACACCTCTTCTTTTCACCTCGACAATTATCCATTCGCCTCAACTATTATCCATTCGCCTCCCTCCATTCATTCGCTATTGGTTGTTCATTGGCCTTCCCTCATCCATACCGTTGCCATACCGCTTCCGCCATTATCCATTCCGTTTTCCATTATCCATCCGCCTCACATCGTCCATCATTATCCATTCGCCCCTCATCTATTAACCTCCCTCAATCCATTCACTATCCATCCGCCTTAAATTATCCATCATTAAGCACCGGTCATTATCCATTTCGTTCCCTCATTCATTTCCCATGAATTACCCATCCGCCCGACCATCTGTTGTCATCATCCATTTCCCTTGGTCAATATCTATTCGCCCGCCTCATCTATTCACCTCCTTCATTATCTATTTGTTTTTCATCATCCAATGAACCCTTATCTATTGGTTCATCCTTAATTCATTTGCTTTCCGTTATCCATCCTCTGATATCTGTCCTCGTTGACAACTGTTCCCTTGTATGTTTTGCTCAAATTATCCATCAGACATGATCATTATCGATTATCCTTTCTTTGTGCGAGGCGGAAGGTTCAAAAAAAAAAAAAATGGATTTCTATAATAAATAATGAATAAAATCATCGTACATATGACTCTATTAAGTCTATCTACAAGAAAAATGACCGGCGAAGACTTTATATCTTAACCAGTCCCAAGAAACAAAAGGTACAGAAAGAAACAAGAAAGAATCAAAAGGAAGGAAATCGAAAGAAAAGAAATTGAAACTTAAATCACAAACACTGACTCGAAGATCAATCAAACAAATCAAATAACAAACATGGGTGTCACCAGGCGTCGCACGGAAAGCCTACGTCGTGGCAGGAGCCCGCTTCCTCCTTGACGGTGACTCAGTGGACTGGGAGAAGCTCCCAAAGCAACCCAGGAGATCAGCTACTGCCAACTCCCACAATCCGTCCTTGCCACGCGTTCCCGCCCACCATTTCAATCCGATCAAAACCATCACCAATCCTGTTGGTCCGAATTTCTTTATTCCCGACAAGTCATCTTTACCGGAGGCGGTGTCGACAGAGCAGGGAAGTGATGATCCATTAGACGCTTTCCGCCACTTGGGTTGAATCTTGTTCCACCAATGAAGCCACTCTGTGGCAAAGGCTGCCTGGGCCTCGTCGTTGAGCTTCGGAATGGCGGTGTAGTTCCTCGTTGGAAGCCATTTGGAGAGGATCACAGGTCGACCTTTGGCAGGGATACGACGCTATAGTGCGTCTGAGATCAATGATGACTTTCAAAATTAGAGTACTAGTACGTACCGAATTCACGTCCAGATCATTGATCGTTTGCTTTTCAAATTCAAACCACTTCTCGATACAACTCGTCCAGCTGGCATCGTCTATATCCTTCACAAGATACCCGTGTGCGAGGTCAAGCCACACATTCGGCTGGACTTCCTTTGACATGGGGGGTTTGCGGGTACGCGATGGTCGTTCGTCCATTGTGGGAGCTCCTTCAAGGTTCGTGCGCTGAGAAACGTTCGTCGTGTTCAAATTAATGTCGGATAAAGGACCCTTGATGACGCGACGTTCAGAAGGAGGGGGACGAATTTCCGTTGAGCTAGAAGACTCAAAACCTGGTTCGATGGGCGCCGTGCTAGTCCCAGGGCCGGCAGGAGACAGAGTGGTGGGAGAGGAAGAGGGAGCGATGGGTGTGAAGATGGGCGTCGTGATAGCCTGCCCATGGCCGGCAGGAGCCAGAGTGGTAGGAGAGGAAGAGGGAGCGAAGGGAGCGACGGGCGTGACGATTGGCGTCGTAATAGGCCCATGGTTGGCAGGAGCCAGAGTGGTGGAGGGTGCGACGGGCGTCGTGATAGTCCCATGATTGGCAGGAGCCAGAGTGGTGGAGGGTGTGACGGGCGTGACGATGGGCGCCGTGATAGTCCCATGGCCGGCAGGGGCCAGAGAGGTGGAGGGAGCGATGGGCATGGGCGTCGTGATAGTCCCATGGCCGGCAGGGGCCAGTGGCGTGGAAGTACTATGCGGAAGAGTCGACATTGGTGTGGCAGTAGCGGGATAGACGGTGCCGGGGAGGGAGTAAGCCTGCGGGGTGAAGAGGTTCGTGTTTTGTCTGTAGTAGAGGGTCGTTGCGTGTGGCAACTCCCAGGGGTTGACTGTACTATCCAGCCCTTCCATATCTTCCATCTCTCCCGAACCGTTGCCTTCCAGAGCCATGGCTTTTAAGACTGCGTCGAATTCCTCGTAAGAGAAGGGATGGTATGGATTTGGGACCTGGTCGCATGGTAGGTACGTGGCATTGGATTGAACTTGGCGATATGGAAGTTGCAATGTACTAGATGAGCCCTGAAGAACGTTACACGGTGCACTTCTTCCCGAAGTCTGACTCTCAGTGGTGACTTCGGCTGCTGGTGGTGGGGGAATTGGTGTCGACGGCGTGGCAGGTGGTGGTGGAGGTGCAGCATTCAGTGGTGATGAGGGAATCGGAGTGGTAACTTCGGCTGGTGGTGGTGGGGGATTTGGTGGTGGAAGTGCAACATTCGTTAGTGGTGATGAGGGAATCGGATTGGTAACTTCGGCTGGTGGTGGTGGGGGATTCGGCGTCGACGGCGTGCCAGATGATGGTCGAGGTGTATTGTCGTCAGTCTTCTGTTTCTTACACGGAGGCTCCATGTCATTGGTTTTGACGTCGACTGGGTTCTCTGTTTCCGATTCCACATGTCCGTCTAGTTCTTCTCCGGCTATATAAAATGTTCGATTAGTCTTCGTGTAATAGGGTCTTGGGTGATAAAAAACACTTACAAAACGACTGATAAAGGAATTTCTGAAATGGTTCCGTGACGTTCTCGTTGAATGACGCGTATGAAGTCCCAAACTTCTGGCCATACCGATTGACACCTTGATGGAATGCGAGTATTCTCATCCTTCCTGGGCGGTTTGGATCGGGTCCACCTGCCAGGACAGTAAAACAAAACCCAGTCCGCTTCGCTGCTTGCTCGATGAAGTCCCTAACCTGGGGAGGCAATTCGCCCTGGGCACTATGAACAAAGTCGAGTCAGATTACTAAGCCACGACGACACGGCCCAGAAGCAACGGAGAAACGTACGCAGCATAACTCTCGGCAGTCGGAGTTGGCGAAGCTGTCGATGGGATAGGCCGACTTCTCTGCGCCTCGTAGTCTTGTCGAATCTCCTGTTTGATCTCCTCAGATTCGTTGAACCAACATTCAGTAATACATTTATTGATGACCAAAATTCTGGAAGGTCGTGCTGGGTCTTCCTGAGCGACTTTCCACGCCTCGGCAGCTAGATCGCGAACTCGGGTATCATAATATTTCTTCGAGTATAGATTGATCTCCGATAAAAGACGCTGAGACGACTGAGAGGCTCCACAAAGAGAAATCTGCGTTGAGGGCCGGCGAACCTGAGTGGCTCCGCTCTCTTGGTTGTTGAACCAGTTGTAAATTTGCTGGAGACGTCGTTAATTGAATGAATAAACCATATATTACCCTAAGATAAATACCTGTTTCCGCAATTTTACCCATTCGGAATGAGTTTGATTTTCTGGCACAAGTGGTCGCCCTTTCGCCTTCCGCTTCTTGGGCACAATCACAGCCGCAATCTCGTCTTGGGGATCAGCCCATTTGTCAAAAAAGTCGCGGTATATTATTTTCCAAAAATCTGTGGTGGTTTTGTTACGTTGCGCCGCGAGAAAGTCGGGGAGCCTAGAATTAAGGAATTCGTCCTGGTCTGGGGTAGTCCAAGGCGGGGACGGCATCTCTGCCTGTGATCTATTTTTTTAACACATGATCTGAGCAACGTGACAATTACCTCCGAGCTTATTTCACATACCTCACTGATTCAGAGGGCGCTTGTCAAGTCAGAGGAAAATGAATGAGAA
This sequence comes from Psilocybe mexicana, assembly GCA_019721455.1. Lineage (NCBI taxonomy): Eukaryota > Fungi > Basidiomycota > Agaricomycetes > Agaricales > Agrocybaceae > Psilocybe > Psilocybe mexicana. Next base: position 5,587 of record JAIFHD010002344.1, read on the forward strand.
TTGTGGCAATGGATGAAAAGTTAATTTTCTGCGACTTCAGAACGTACCATTCCACGCAAAAGAAGCACAATTCTCCGCAACGTTCCGAGTAACTATACAGTTTTTGATTGATCCGCCTTATAACTATTGGGGGGCCCCATTTTTTCACGTCCCCATTTCTTTCTTCCTCTTATTCATCGTTCAAGCATATCCAACCAGAAAAAATGACCAACACTTCTTCCTCCTCGACTCAAGCCAATATCGAGACCCTTGTGGCCGCTCTAAAGGTCCTCGACACTTCTGGTGCCGGTGCCAGTGTCACTGGTACGTTTGATTCCGCTTTTACATCCGTTATCCCCGTTGATCAATCCGCGCAGGGGCTAAGCCTATTGGAGAGCCAACCTCTCGTTCCCCTTCCGAAATGAGCCTCTCCGAGCTTATCGAGGCCCTCGGTCGCATGGGGATCAATATCATCTCCCCACATGAGATGTTAACTCGTGAGTATTTTCTCTCATCGCCCCTTCTCTTTACCTCAGACTCAGATATACGACCAGGCGAGCAGGTCTCCATGGATGCTGAGATAGCAGCACACGAGGCCAGTGAGTATCCCTCGTCCATTTAATCACAACTCCCAATCTAATCCCCCTCTACCAGAGAAGGAATTTGAAGAGGCCGCACTCGAGGAGGCCGCACTTGAAGACGCTCAACGCCGTGCTGAACTTTGTGCTCAAGCTGCTCAACGTGCTCGTAAGTCAGCTTTTCCTTCTGAACTCATGTTTCTCATTCCCTGTTCGATAGGCTCTGCTGCAGCCACTCGTCGATTTGTCATCGAAGAAGCGTTCAAACGTGTCGAGCAACGTGAACGTGGCCCCACCACCACTGGAGGTAAGCTTGTGACTTTTAATTGATGTTTCACAGCAGCCTACTAACATATATTTCAGCACGCGTACCTCTCTCTGCTGTCCCATCCGATGTTGATTCCCTCGACATCGAATCAATCTCTAGCATTGGTTCCAGTGATGTTGGTAATCTTACCACCATCGTCGGAGCTTTCTCCAAGGCCGCTTCTACCGTCTCTGGACTCGGAATGACTCCCCAGGCCGTTCCTGCCGTTGGTGGCATCACTCCCTCCACTCCAGCAGCCGCTAGCGGCAATGTTGCAAGCGGTGATGGCTCCAATGCTGTCCATACCCCCGCCGCCGCCGACGAGGAGGCTCTTAAGGGATTTGTATGTGTTGCGTGCAACACCCACAACCTCTTGAGACCCGCCAAAGGATCCTGGTATGCGGTGACTCACGGGCGTAAGGTCGGTGTCTTCTGCGACTGGTGAGTTGGTTATTTGATCATTCCTTTTTCTATTATGCTAATGTCATGTTTGCTCACCGTCAGAACCACTGTCCAACCTCTCGTCACTGGCCTGAGCCACGCATGCTTCAAGCGCTACCCCTCTGAGGCTGCCGCCACCAAGGCCTTCCAAGAGGCCGTTGCGTTGGGGCACGTTATTTACTAGTTCCATGTTCATCTTTCTCGTCGTCGCTCTCCCGCTTGTTTTTGTTGTCGTGATGTTATATCTCGTAGCCTACATCTAGTCACTTGCCCCAGTTGATCAGCTCATTTAGTATCAATCTCACCGTAGTATCTAGCTTGTCGTTTACCTGTCGATGTACTTTATATATGTGTTCTATCTGAAATATCATGCGCACAGTAGCGCGCCTTATATTTCTTCGGTTTGAAATAAAAATGTACCCTTGTCGTACTCACTAACAACCTCGTCTGGATCTACTAATGCCGTGCAATAAATCTCCTCAACCCATCTAAGTGCTTGGAGGACATCCTGGATGACGCGGTCAGCCTTGCTCCATGCAGGGCCTGTCCCTAACACGTTGAGGATTTCGTTTTGATAGTCGTAGAGTTGTCCTTGAAACTTGCTGAGTACCGTCGTATGATCGGCGAGGTTGTCAACATTCTTGCTGGCCATGAATTTGGTGCATACAGAGTTGACATAGGCCCGGAGGTCGTTGCCGATGTGTTCACTGAAGCTATGTTGGGTACTACTGACTTTTCCCAACCACATATCGTCTGGTCTTTCCTTAGGCATTTTCATTAAGGCCAGTCCTGCCCCAGGAATTCTACTTGCAGTGTTTGGTATCATGTGTGGCAGAGAACATGTAGTAAGACCAAAAACAACGTACCGCTTTGTCCTGTTGAGGCGATGGACTTTGCGTCGACGACAATTGATCACGTCTTTGGCCCTTCAGACAAAAAGTGAGTAAGAGATCTCGTAAAGAGGACAATTATTAGTGTCTACTCACTTCTCATAATGGCGTTTACTCTTGGCCCTGTTGGCCGCTATTTTTTCTTCTTTTGTACGGTATTTTTTATGGCGACCCATGAGAATGGTCGATAAGAAAGAATGAACCTATTGGAAATGCGCTCGTCAAAGTCCAAGATCCTGCGCGTCGTCTGACCTTTTTAACTACCCGAGAAACATCATGCACAATATGTATCAATCAAAAGCCTGAATTTCTCTGAGGACAACTATGGCATTTCTATTGCAATCGTTCATCTCTGTATATTATTCTATGGGTTATATGTTTCGACTGAATCTATTTTGGAAATCGCCTAGTTTGGGCCTAGCTAGCTTGAACGCCTGAACCTTAAATCCTTCGATCAAGCCTCACACCAAATCATCAAGTCCATTCAAACCCAGTTGGCAGTGGAGCTTGAACCTTAAACCACTGAATCAAAAGCCAACGAATCAACAAGAAGTACAGCCTCATCCTCGTCCAAATTCCAACGTCGAAGAAAAAACCTTGCGCTCCTGAAAAAATGCCCTTTTTTCAACCTGTAAGTCATTACTTTCTCCATCTGTTTCGTGTTTTCTATTCTTAACTCTTACCCCACCGTTGTTTCAGATACAGCCTCCGTTCCGTGCCTGTTTAGCCGATCAACTCTGGTTCATCCTGGAATCGGGCCCATATTTCCGTCAAGCTCGTCTTAATGGGGAACGCAGCGAGTTCCTGGCAATGTACGAAGAGATCTGGTTCTCAATGTGGCCTGTGTTCAAGGTCAGCGAAGACGACATCTACGTGGAGTGTAGAAAAGGCCAAGTCAGAGACGTATGTTTTTTTTTTTTTCTTTCTCATTCTCCCCCTTACTCTCTCTCTCTAACGATGTCCTCACGGTATTCAGCGCATTGAGCATGACCTCGACTTTTCCGCTGACATGCCCAATGTCCAGTCCTTCGATGGCACTTGGAAAGAGTTTTTGGTTGAAAAGCAAGCGATTTTCGATGCGGACTGCGACATCATCCCGATCCCGGTCAAGAAGCCCAAGCCCGCCAAGGATACGAGCTCCGAGGTCGACACCGCTGATGCTGATCCCACTGGCAAGTCCCAAGTCCCTAAGGACGCCAAGGCTGCGGTCAACGCCGACTCGGTGATCAAGCCCAACGATGTCAACACTGAAACCGACACCAAGAAAACCGAGGACGATTCCAACGACGACATGGCCAAGACTCAAGGAGAATCCTTATCAACTACCGACTCGGCGGGGGAGGATCGCAAGAAGATAAACATCCTGAACGAACGGCGCAAAGTTAAGGTATGTTTTGAAGATTTATATTATTTCTCTTTGACCTGAGATTTCGTCCAGAACAGAAACTCCACCGTCATCCCGAAGTTTTTGGAGAAAGTCAGGAAGGCTGCCGGTCCACTCCCAGAGTACATCGTGTTGGACGACGACTCGGACAATGATACCAAGATCCCAGTCCCCAAGAAGAGGAAGGTCTCGTCTGCTGACTCCTCGAAACCTTTATCCTCGGTTGCCTCGACCTCTCTTTCCAAGACCATCAATTAGCGATCACAATTAGCAATCACACAATGTACCTTGGTATATCATCGTTCATCTTTTTTTATCTTCATCTCTTTCTGTATCTGTGTAGTTGTAATTGCCACACCGATAATCCTTGTATGTATCCATCGTGTATATTATCTGTTTGTATACTAGTATCGTTGTACACAGACCGGTAGACTGACTTATCCATATTCAATGCAATTTTGTTGGATTGATAACCACGTGATTGAAAAGGCTGAGCGATTGGATGATTATCGACTTGACAATAGAAAAGACTTGACCACGTTTACCATGGGGCGCCGTCGGAAAAATGAAGTCGAGTACGACGAATTCATCTCCCCTGCCGAGCGCATGAAACAGGACATGTCCACTGGCGATTTCTTCACGGATTACAGCACAGAGCGACGTGTCCAACACACAGTACCTCTTCCAGTCCCCACCAGCGTTCAGCCTCTCATCCAGCCTCCACCAGGCGCGGTTAACTCTCCAACTCCACGGCTTGACTGGGTACTTCCAAAGGCGCTATCAGACGTGCAATATATTGATGGCGACCACGAGCTTGCGGAGATGGACGAGTGCGAGTTGGAAGCTTTAGGGCTTGGCCATCTGCGGAAAGGAAACAGTCGAGGCGAAGCCCCTCAGAAGAAGAGGAAAACACAATCGGTAAATCATTTTATAAATGCCACTTTAATTCCTCCTGACTGGCTTCGCAGACACACCCGATTCACTTTTGGACACCTTACATTGACACCTACGTTGCCGAACTACTGAGATTGGAAGGGAGAGGCTCGCTAACCTCCTCAAAGTGTACCTCTTGTCAATCTGATACGGAATGCGATCTCTTTCGATGCAAGGACTGCTTCACTATGGACTTACAATGTTTGACATGTACCGTCGCAAGCCACATCAATAATCCTTTCCACCGCGTTGAGGCAGGTGGATTTCTTTTTTTCTCTCTTCTTTCATTGCTCACGAACTGGTCCTTTAGAAATGGACAGGCTCTTATTTTTCTCGGACCACCCTCAAGCAACTTGGCCTTCGAATTCAACTCGGACACCATGACAGCATCTGTCCAATGCCCGTGGTTTCTTTCAATGACGAATTTGTCGTTATCGCTCAGAATGGCATCCACGAAGTCTCTCTAGACTACTGTGGATGTCCTAAGTCAGAGTCTAAACCTGTCCAGCTCCTTCGCGCACGACTATTCCCATCAACGGTCACGGATCCCAAGACTGCAGCAACCTTCGACGTGTTGGAGAACTTCCAATTATTGTCCTTCAATTCCAAAACTTCCAGTTATGAATTCTATCAGTCCTTGGCGCGGCGAACGGACAACACAGGGACTAGTCCTCCACCAGTATGAATACATCTTCCACACATTCCAATTTACTTACACATTTGGTAGGATCGGTATCCTGTCTTTATTCGAATTGTTCGTGAATGGCGGCATGTCAGGTTACTCAAACGAATGGGTCGGGGTCACGCGGAAACGGGGGTCAAAGGAACCAAGGAGGGCGAGTGTGCCGTTCTTTGCCCCGCCTGCCCGCAACCAGGGATGAACCTTCCGGAGGGCTGGCAAGACAGGGATGAATCGGAACAGTAAGCATACAGATTAATCAGTCGAATTCAAGATGCTAATCGATCAAAACAAGATGGTTGTACTCCCTTTTTATCGCCATCGATGCCAACTTCCGCTTGAAAAGAATGAATGTGTCAACAACGGAGAGAGATCCGGGCCTGAACCACGGTTATGCATACATGGTCGAATCAAAGAAGTTCACGGAGTACCTTCAAAAGTTTGATGGCAAAGTGGCCGAAGAAAAAAGTACATGCAACAATCATGACGCGATCAAGTCAGCAAGCTCGCGTGGAGGAAGTGGAACAGCGGCCAGTGGCCTTGGAACTGCTGAGTGCAGCCGGCATGACATGAAAAGGCCAGTTGCTGTAGGCGACCTTCAAAAAGGCGAGCGGTGAGTATTATCTTTTTTTAAGATTGGCTTCCTATCTTACACGTTCTTTTAGTTATGTGAACATGGATTACTTCTTTCTATCAAGCCTTCACAATCTACTACTACGACGACTTGTTGTATCCTATGACATTGTATGTCAATGGTGGATACACCTCCTCAAGCGGTGCCAAACCTACCCCCCAAACGCTCTTTCGACCATTACCGACCTAATCCTTGTATTTCTCATCCCGAAATTCCATCTTCACGCTCACATACCGAAATGTCAAACGTCGTTTTCATTCAATTATACACCACGGGTCGGCCGGACGGACGGCGAGGCTCCGGAGCGGGGATGGTCGGCCGCCAATGGGGTTGCGAATAGCACGAAGGAGATGGGCCCTGGCTCACGGAACGACACATTAGACGATCATTTTGGGGATTACAATTGGAGAAAAGTGACTTCCATGGGTACGTCGTCACTCTTTTACTGATCTTCCACACTTGTCTTGACTGAACATCGACTCTTTCAGCCGAAACATTCATTCGGAAAGCAAAAGAGGCGCTGTACGAACGTGAAGAGCAAGTGGAATCTTTCATTGAGTTTAATGGCGCTCTTCCGGTTGAAGCTACAAAAAGCTGGACACAGCTCTGTCAAGCATGGGAGAAGGATTCAACGCAGCCAAACCCATATGTTATTGATAAGAAAGGTGTGTATTCTTCGTGTCATTTCTTCACGTTGTATTTTTATTGACAGAATCGCAACAGATAAAATGAGCGAACACGATGTACGTTTGCGTCTGGCCGAAGAAGACGCGAACTCGCTGAGCCGCGGCGAAACTTTAGTCTTACACGACGAAATCAGTCCGAGTATACTCATATTTCAGGGCTTGCAATTGGAGGAACTCCAGTATGTGGTTCTATTTTCTCTTGAAGTTGAGACATGATACTGACTGAATGCTCGTATAGACGTAGGCTTGCGGACGATACCTCAAAACTCGGTCCACACTCCACCAGCTTGCAACAGTCGAAGATCCTCGAAAGGTCAAATTCGCTTCGCCGAAGAATTGAAGCCTGGATCACGGTTCAACACCTATACATGCCTGCAGTAGCCGCTCAGCGCATTCGCAACGACTCCCTTGCAACTTCGCCGGTGGCGGTCCAGGATATTCAATTGTTTTTGCCTTCGTCAAGCCCGAGTATTCTCGCCATCTCGTCCGCAAATCTTGTCAAAAGTGAATGGGAATACAGGATTGCCCAAGCAAAGGAGACACTGGACCTGCTCCGTGGCTACCTCATGCTTCAATCACATATGTACAAGTCGAAAGACCGTCACTCACGCGGTCAGCGACAACAAACGCGAAGCTTGAAGCTGCTTTCAGACGTTCAAGCGAAGATTACATACTCCACGAAATCCTACCGTTTCACATACGACATCCTGAAACTTCTCTCCACACGTGTCATTGATACTTCATGGCAGAATCAGCTCCGTCCGCTTCTCGATTCCGATATCGTAGGGTTGTCGTCTATGGATGATATGGGTGGTAGCGAAGGAAGGAGGCGGTTGTCGTGGATTTGGAAAGCTGAAGGAACGGGGGCAAATGGGAATGACTGTACAGAAGCCGGTATGTTAACATTTTGCCAATCATATTGCATTCTCTCAATGTTTCCGATACCAGCTCTTCGGGTCGAATGGTGCAAGGTGCGAGCGCGTGCACATCGTTGGCAAGAGGAATGTCTCCTCCTTGCTGAAGAAATGCGTCGCGTGATCGCGTTTTTCGACTCCCAAACCGTATGGTGGACCTCTCTCGCTGAGAGCCGTGTATCAACCATGGATGATGAAGTCACTCGAGAAGGTAGGGCCGCATACGCATTTCGGCAGGCCAGCATTCGACGGGAAATGAGCTCGCACTGTAAGAATAAATGGGGGGATCTCCGAGAGCGGCTCACGACTATGGCAGATCGGAACGCGAACACAATGGTGGAATGTCATTAAATCATTAACATAACTTTGATATTGCTATGAATTCTAAGAAAACATGTTTGCTACTGATGGATAAAAGAGAGGTGAATGAATAATGGATAAACGGGCAAATCTATTCACAATTCTGACAGATAATTGGGTGTAGCAAACGGATAATGTCGAGGCGGTGATAGATAATTTGAGCTGGCTGATGGATAAGGGGGCCAATAGGCTATGGATAATTATACGTGGTGTGGCGGGTATATAAAAGAGCTGGCTAATGGATAATGGCGTGTGTGAAGGGATGGGGGGAGTAGGCGATGGATAAATAACAGAGGGTGATGGATTGGGTGTGCCAAACGGATAATGTCGAGGCGGTGATAGATAATTTGAGCTGGCTGTTTGAGCTGGCTGATGGATAAAGGGACCAATAGGCTATGGATAATTATACGTCGCATGGCGGATATGTAAAAGGGCTGGCTAATGGATAATGGCGTGTGCGAAGGGACGGGGGGAGTAGGCGATGAATAAAGAACAGAATGATGGATAAACCGAGGTGGGCGATGGACAAAAGACTGGCCGATAGATAACAGGGTAAAGATTGCTGATGGATAAATATGCAAGGTGGATATAGAAAAAGTGCTGGCTGATGGATAAGGCGCATGGAATGATGCACGAGGGCTCGGGAGTCGGGGAGTAGGGAATGGATAAGCCAGCAATGTTGATGGATGATTTGCCGAGGTGGTGGGTAATGCGGTAATGGATAACGGCGGCCTTGTAGCTGGGATTGATGGATAATGTGAAGGAATGAGGCAGCGGCGATGGATAATTCTGGGTGCCAGTGGGTGGTGGGTATGGAAAATAGGCCAGGTGATGGATAATGGTGCTAGAGTGGGCTGCTGTGGGCAATGGATAAGGTGACATCGCCCTGATGGTCCATGGATAATGTCGTGGGTCAAAATGATGGACAAAACGCTCGCCGATGAATAATTACCATGGACGTGATGGATAGCAAATGGAAAGGGAGCGCCGCGGTGTATGGATAACCGGCTTAAACACACAGATAAACCGCCAGGTGAGCGTGATGGATAAAGCATAGATTGATGGATAATGATTCTGAGTGAGGTATACCATGGACAAAGGGGAACATAATGGATAATCCTGCATGGCTGTTGGTAGCGAAAATTAATGCACAAATGTGAAGGAATGAACAAGTCCTGATCTATTACTACAAGAAGCCAATGAATTAGGTTTGGGCAAGCAATGCTGGGCGTTATGTATTTGTATATTCAAAGCAATACTGTGGTATTATACATTATTATGGCTGCATCGCCTGATCTGCCCGGGAAGCCGCTGTAAGGATGTATAGCCTACGATATTTTTAGTTCTCTTCAAAATGTTATTGCTCGAAGGCGAGAACATTATCGAAGCAATGGCAGTAACATTCACGGAAAATTTGTGGCAGATTTCAAGAAAGGTTTGTGAATGTTCTAATTGGCGTATTGTGGTCACATTCGGGGAAAATTCACGCAACATGGCCATAATTTTACGCAAATGTTCCCGCGTCACATTTTGCGATAATGTGCTGTGGAAGCTGTGGAGCGACATAAAACATTCGGTGATGGCCGGCTGCATAAAGGTTACAGGGGCTATTTTGGGGCTCCAGTAAGGATCGGACCTTATAGGGCCGAGCCTCACTTCGTTCGGACTCGGAAAAGGTCAGCTGGCCGGCCTTTATTTCTTGTTGTAAAGGAGCGTGATTCGCAAAAAGACGTGTAGACGACCCTGGTCGGAGGGCGTCGCGAAACAAATAATCAGCCTGGGGTAATCTGACATCAAACAACTTGAGCATTGGTGCAGGAGATAGGAAGCGGCGCTGAATGTCGTCGGGAAGACTGTCTCCGTGGATGAGAACTGAAAGTTTTTCTATCTTGTCCCATAGCTCCAACAGTCGACCAAAGTATGACTGTGTGGCAAACAGTCTAGACCCCTCCTCTGACTCGAAAACTTCTCCGTATATCCAGAGCGGCGACGATCCTGCGCGTCTAACAACCTCCTCCATCCATTCCATTCTTCCAGGGGAGAAGTCCTCAGCGCCATTTATGTCAATGAGTCTCCCCCAAATCAGCGGTGAGGCGAGTAGTAGTCCCCGCCATCTCCTGCACACCTGAGAAACAGCTCGGATGAGGTTCAATGGCCTGGTTGTCCAGTCCGAATTTGTAGCGGGAAGTTGCCATGTAATGTGATCGAAAATTGTCGAAAGAGAGTCGTCGTCTAGGTTGGATATGGGGGTGACGCGGATGGACAACATAGTTGTGAATGCTGGCACCGTGACAGAGGCGTTGTGGATTCTACCACTGGGATGTGGGGAAGAAGAAGTTGACGTTGACAACGTTGAACGAACGTTAATGTCCAGTACTCAGTACTCCAGTGCTATATAAGCGTGGTCTTGTTCCAGACAGAGCCAGCCCTATTTTAGGGTTTGAAATTGACCTGGAGGCTTGTGATATGTTTTCCAAGTTAGACCAAGACCTCGAGCTTGAATTGATCTGCTTTTGACCAACTTGTTCTCAAACGCGCACATCTGCGCACATCGACTGATAGGAGTCACAAGATTGAAGAAAGCGGAGGAAATCTCGGTTGGTTTGATTGTGGTGCGTTTGAAGTTTTTTCCTTTTAATTCTTTCTTCAGTTTGCGGTTGGCAAGAGCTGTTTGGATCAAGTTTGGATAGCCCAATGCTAATCAGTGGCATGTTGATTTTGCAGGCCCTTAATCCTGTTCACACATAGTCTTTCCTCCTGCTTTCCTCTACTTCTCCCTGATTGCCATAGACACAGCAAGAAATCCCTGCATACGACACTGATGGCGTCTTGAACTACTTTTGGCTGCTCTAAATGTGGATTGACAGGCCAGCGGTCACGGGCTGAGGAATGTCGATGAGCGCTGAGGCCGTTGGAGGGGTTAACTTGGAAGCCTGCTATCCCAGCACGTATCTGCTCTTTCAACTTGGGCAAGGTGAGCCATATTATGGCCTCGTAGTACTACAGCGATTGATTTTATCCAGCAACAAATATGGGCGATCAATGGGCCAGGAGTGAGGCACTGAGGATGATCCTGGACGTCGTAGGCGACAACAACCTTCCAGAACAGTTGGTTCATTTTCGGAAGATGAACCCCTA
>JAIFHD010002352.1:0-41225 GCA_019721455.1 Psilocybe mexicana
CAAGAAAGAGCCTGAGGTATGCCATGGAATCCTGTACGCACGACCCAGCCAGCTCACCGTTCATGTTGACTTCTAGCCTCGCCCCACCATCTGGTTCTACCAGCTGTATGAGTACGGGTGGATAATGCGGGAAGTGAGAGATACAGAGCTGGAAAAGTCGGAGATGGTGAAACTTGGTCTCCTTGTATCGATGAACAACCTGCTCACCGCTCTTTCACACCCTCTTTTCCAGTGTCAGAAGAGGGTCCGGACCTACTACTCCGAGGGACGTAAATGCTGGGTGAAGGTGAGAAGAGGCAATAGAAGTAAGGAGTATAAAACCCTCGCCGACGTTCGCCTCTCGCTGAGGTAAAGCGAAATCGTACGTTATCGCCACTTTCTTGCAATTTTACCGTGACATTGTGGCTGACATTCACTCACTTAAAGAGGCTCCGGCCTGACGCCCGCCGCACCTGCGATCACCGCGACTTGCCGTGCCTGCGCCAGACACGATCCCTGCGACCGACTCTGACGTTGTAATGGGCAGCCCGTCGGAGGACGAAGTTCGAACCCACAAGACGTCGGCGTACTTAATGCAAGACGGCGACTCCAGACTCTCTACATCCGACTCGTCCCTCTAGCGCTTGGACTCCAGACTTCAGAGGGCCAAAAGCCAAATGGACAGGTGAATTTCACGCACTGCGCCCGTCGGCGTCGCACCGAGAGATTCGAAAGCTCCGAGAAGAGATGGAAAGGAACTTCAGTGACTTGCATTCATGTTTGCCGAGAGAAAGTCCGAAAGTTCCGCGAGGACATGGACGTGAACGGCCCGGGCGGGCGAATGAAGTCGGGCTTCTGAAGTTAAAGCGCTTTAAAGGCTTGAGCGCTCTGGACCTACCTCAGGCTCTTCGTTGTTGACGTTGAGTCCCGGTGATGTCTTTTTTTTATATTTTATTTCATTTTGCGCTTCCGAAATGTTGTAAAACTTTGATTCATTCATTTTTTATACTTGAATACAACAATTTTTTGGATTAAGTAGATATATAAGCATGCGAGGCCCAGGGATATGTAAGAGGAGTGGGAGAGAGAGAGGCCTGGGGGCCGGTGCCATCGTGGACCACCGTCACCCGAGTGCGAGTTCCCTGACCAAGTGGTTTTGATTTGCCGATCGCGTCGATCTAGTGCCCGACTACTTGTCAAGCTCGTAGAACAACGACGAACGATGAACGACCTCCTCGTACTTAGTATGGGGGTCCAGTATCACGGTGTGTTGGATACAACGCCCGGATGGAAATGCGCCGGGTTGGGGCTGGTCAAGATGGGATGGCTTTCGAGGAGCTACTCTTGAGTTAGTTAGTTCCCTCCGACTCGTCTCTTCCTTTCCTTTCCCCTCTTCTTTCCTCGCAAGTTCTAGCACATCTCCCTCTACATCTCGAGTCGAGTCTTGCTTCACATCACATCACATCGCAACCTTTAATTCCATCGATCGGACTTCCAATCCCCTCCCCCCGCCCCGCGTTTCTCGGCGGAAGAAAAGACGCAGAGAAACTGTGACGACGAGAGAGACTCCTCCGAGGCTGATGTTCAAGTTGCTGAGTCGTTCCCATTGACAGTCTCCATCTCTGGTAGTGCAAGGCAGGTGGTGGTGGTGGTGAGTCGTGAGTCGTGACGCGTGAAAGTTGGTCGGCGGGCCTGGGAGAACTCAGAAAAGCCTGAGGGAGCCGAAAGTGATATCAAGTTTAAAGTTGTCAAAAAGAGAAATAAAAAATAAAAAAAATCGGTCCTCTGGTGGTCCCGACCTTAGCCTTCGAAGCGAAGCGAAGTTGACTTCCCGACGTTCATTCCTTAGGTTCATGTTCATCCCCGAATTTATTAGATGAGTGGGTATCTAAATTCCACAAGTTAAGCGCAACGAACAATGGGAATATGTATGGTTGTATGTAAATGAAGGAAAGACAGAAAGACATACTTACCGTATATACAGACATGGACAGGGAGAATGGATTGGCGTGCCGGTAGATAAGTAGTTATCCGAGAATGTATGTATGTTTTGTATGTACATACTATTTCGGCTTGTTTGAAACTTCTTTCTTCTTTCTTCAATTTCGAGGGCTTCTTTGGCGATGATGTAAATATCACAGAGGGAGGAGCCGAGGAGGGTGGTGCGAGTGCCAGTGACAGGAATACACTGATACTCATAACGATAGGTCAGGTGTATCTCTGCGAGGGATGATTTTTTGTTTGAGAGAGAGAGAGTGGAGGGAGGGCGGGATGATCAGGTCCATATCGATCGAATCGTTCGTTGGCCTGGGGCCTGGGCAAATCCGTCGGGGGGTGATTGCGAGAGAAAGGCGCGATTTGATTGACCGTGACGTACCGACTGGAGAACAACCGAACATGATAATTTCGGTTGGATCACACGAAAACGAACAGAAAAAAACGAAGCGAAGCGAAGCGCAACGGACAACGGACGACGGACTCGGACGGCACCGACGCGAATAAGGGCACGTCTACAAGTACATATGTCGAACAGAGCCGGGACTAGTCGTTATGTCGGAATGACAGGTGTCGTGGAAGGGAAAGGAGGGATGGACGGCATGGGAGTGATGGGAGCGGCTGCTGCGGGGGGAAGGGGGCGACATCAATGATTCAGTCGGCGGGTGAGAGGAAGAGGGGCTGTACGTACGTACGTACGAGAAGTTCGTGAGCTGGAGCGAAAACACCCCCGCGCGCGATGATGTTCTTCTGATTGATTTAATTTTAAGTAAATGGGCCTTCATGCCGGAGGACTTCGGCGGTGCGTATACTTGGTTTGTTTAAATTGAACCTTCGTTGGGGCCCTTGGGAAGGTGGTTGTTTTCCTCCCCTACAACAACTCCTTCTACTACTTCTACTGCTACTACTACTACTGCCACTACTAGGATGGCGAACTTGAACATCAACGCTGCACAAGTTGTCTCTCTCGGCGTCGACGCCGTGCACTACTCGCGTAGGCCGTTACCGACGGCGCCCACTGGGTATTATGACTGGGAGGTCTCGAGCGATCCGGCGACGGGCAGACATGGCCACTCGATGGTGACCAACTTGGTGAACGAGGTCGAGAGGCTGAAGTCGAAGGGCGCGTTCAAGCCTGATCCTAGAGCCGTGGTACGTTTGCAAGTGAGAAGGCCAAGGAGGAAGTGGTGCTGATGGTGGGACGGTATATTAGGATGCGTTTTTAGATACGGTGCAACACCCCACCGCCGTCGATGATCGTAAAGGCGCTGTGAGTAAAAATCTGAGTCTTCTGACCACAGTGATATTGATCTTTGTTTAGTTCGCAGACGGCCTGGGCATCCTCGCACGGCTGGACCCGACGACGGACCTGGCGAAGAAGCTGAACAACACCGTCATCGGCACGCTCTACAACACCGTCCCCCACCCACCGGCGTCCTACCTCAGCCCAGAGCACTCCTTCCGCCAGGCCGACGGTGGAGGCAATAACCTGCAGAACCCGGACCTCGGACGCGCTGGGACGCCCTATGGGCGCAGCGTCCAGGGCAAAGCGGGGTTGCCACGCTCTTCGCTTCCTGATGCTGGTCTCGTCTTTGACAGCATTCTCAAGAGAAAGGGGGTCTGTACAAAAAACTCAATTCCGTTTGATACCTGTTATGGACGCTCATCATTTTCCCACGCATAGATCCAAAACCATTCTGGGGGGATGTCGAGCTTGATCTTTGCGTTTGCGTCGATCGTCACCCATTCGCTCTTCCGCACTAACCCAAAGAACCTGTTCATCAACGACACCTCCTCCTATCTCGACCTCAGTCCCGTCTACGGCTGCAGTCAGTTTACTTTTACTTTACCTTCATAAACCCAGTCAATCAAAATTCATTGACTGTCATCTTCCATACAGACCAAGCCGAACAGGACACCGTGCGCGACAAGTCCAAGGGCCGAGGTCTCCTGTACCCCGACACCTTCTCCGAATCCCGCCTCAGCTTCCTCCCACCTGCTACCAGTGTTCTTTTGGTCCTCTTCGCCAGGAACCATAACGTGCGTTCTGCCGTCCCTTCTCCCGCTGATTTCATTTAGTTTTGAATTAATCAAGCTGACGTTGACTTCTTCCCTTCCTTTCCTTTTCATTTCTCGTTTGGCACTTGGCACTTGCGTCCTTGTTTTTCGGACTTCCTCCTCCTGCTCCTGCTCCTTTTCCCCTCTTTGCGCATACATGCTATTCCTTGTTATTAGTACATCGCAGAGAAGATCCTCCAGATCAACGAACGTAAACGATGGTCCGACCCTCCCCCATCCGACCCCGTCCAATTCGCCCGGCAGGACGAGGAGATTTTCCAGACTGCTCGCCTCATCAAGTGCGTTCTTTCTTTCTTCCTTCCTTTCTTCTTTCCTTGTTCCTTGTTATTTGTTAGACCTTTGACCATGTGAACTGACGCTTCGTTTTTTCGTTTCTACAGCGGCGGGACCTTCATGAGCACCATCATGGGTGACTACGTCGCGGGCTTCTTGGGTTCCTCCGAGGGGTGTAATTGGAACATGAACGCGTTTGATGTATGTCTCCCAGTCCATCTGTCTATGACCTTCGATTCTTGATCCTCACCTCAAATGTGAATAGGTTATCAAAGATAAAGACCTCGAAGTGAACCGCGGACAGGGGAATCATTGTAGTGTCGAGTTCAATATCCTTTATAGGGTGCGTTTTACTTCCTTTCCGTTCCTTTCGTTTTGTTTTATTGACCTATCGTCCCTCGCCTCGTCCTCTCACAACACCAGTGGCACACAACCGTCTCGCAAAGGGACGAAAAATGGACCGAAGACGTCTTCCGTTCCGTCTTTGGAGACAAGCCTTTTGATCAGGTATGTGTGTATTGTATTTGTGTTTGTGAATAGTGCGTTTCTGACCTATTTTTTTTTTCCCTCTTTTTTCCCCCCTTTTTTTTCTTTCCCCCTGTGTACCTGTACTCTCATCAGCTCACACTCGCCGACCTCAAACTCGTCGGCAAGGCCTTCGCGTCCGTCGATCCTAACCCCGCCGCGCGTACTTTCGCCGGGTGAGTTTAGCCTTCGCCTCCCTCCCTCCTCCCTCCCTCCCTCCTCCTCACCACAACACACACACAAAAAAAAAAAAAAAACACCCACTAACCCCCCTCCTCCTCACAGCCTCAAACGCCTTCCCTCCGGACACTTCTCCGACGCGGACCTCGCCTCCATCCTCCTCACCGCCACCTCCAACCCCGCCAACGCCTTCCGCGGGCAAGGTACCCCACCCGTTCTGAGGCTCGTGGAGATGATGGGGATTGAACAGAGTAGGGAGTGGGGGTTGTGTACGATGAATGAGTTTAGAGCTTTCTTGGGGTTGAGGCGTGAGTGTCCTTTTTTTTCCCCTTTGAAAGCGGAAGGGAAGAGAAGAAAACATTTTTGTTGATTCTTTTGCGTTTTTTTTTTTTTTTTTTTTTTTTTTTTGGTATTTTCCATGATTGATTAACCCCACTATGTAGTGTTCGTTCCTCTGACCAGGATGCCTCTCAATCCGAACGGAAAGATCGACAAACCTGCTCTTCCTTTCCCTGATACGGCGCAGGCATCCTTCGCAACAACAGCAGGCCCATCCGCTCCTGGCGCCAGCGCAACCGAGATTGCCATGCAAAAGATCTGGTCGACCATCCTCCCCAATGCACCCCAACCCATCCCGGCAGATGAAAGCTTCTTCGACCTCGGTGGCCATTCCATCCTGGCCACACGCCTCATTTTCGAAATTCGCAAAGTGTTCGTCATCGACGCGCCTCTGGGCCTTATCTTTGACAAACCGACGATCAACGGACTGGTCGAAGCGGTGGACGCACTGAGGAACGCGGACCTTGGGTTTGCTCCTTCGGGCCCGTCGCCGGCTACTGCTGTCCCAGGTTCCGAAGACGCGAAGAAGAGCGGCGCTGTCGTCCCGCATGTCGAGTATGGCCAGGATTACCTAAACCTTCTCGACAAGCTCCAGCCCGAGTATCCATCTCTTCCTGCGGATTTCAACGATCACCCTATCACCGTGTTCCTTACTGGGGCGACTGGGTTCTTAGGAGCGTTTGTTCTTGACGATCTCCTCTCGCGGACGGAGAGAGTGAAGAAAGTCATCTGCCTTGTTCGCGGGAAGTCGGTCGAGCAAGGTCTTCAGCGACTGAAGGAAGGATCGACGGATAGGAACGTCTGGTCGGATGAGTGGGTCACCAGCGGTCGATTGGAGGTTGTTACGGGTGACCTTGGTCTCGATTTCTTTGGGATGGATCAAGATACTTGGACCAAGGTGGCCAACGAGGCAGATGTTGTTCTGCACAATGGTGCACTTGTGAGTGTTAAAAAAGGTTTTTCTTTTGATCACTTGCCTGATTTTTTTTTTTTTTTGTGACTTTCTCAGGTACACTGGGTATTCCCTTATGAAAAACTGCGTTCGCCCAACGTCCTTGGTACGATCACTGCCATCAACCTGGCCTCCACCGGAAAGCCCAAGGTTTTCGTTTTTGTATCTTCCACATCGGCCATCGACACGGATCATTATGTGCAACTGTCCGAATCGTTGATGCGAGGAACGACCAACTTGAAGGGTGTCCCGGAGAGTGATGATCTTGAAGGGGCGAAATCGTCTCTCAAGACCGGCTATGGCCAGAGTAAATGGGTTTCTGAGAAACTTTTGATGGAGGCTGGAAGACGGGGTCTCAGAGGCCACATTGTTCGTCCAGGTTATGTGGTTGGAGATTCACGGACTGCTGGTAAGCATTTCTTTCCGGGGTTGTAAAGAGTCGATTTTTAGTTCTCATGAACTTCTTTTTGTTGAATGTAGTCACCAATACGGATGACTTCATCTGGCGCATGGTCAAGGGATGTATCCAGCTCGGTCTTGTCCCAGACATCAACAACACGATCAACATGGTTCCAGTGGATCATGTCGCTCGTTGCACCGCCTTGGCGGGTGTATCACCCCTCCCCAACTCCCCGCTTTCCGTTCTCCACATCACCGCCCGTCCCCTCCCGACATTCAACGGCATGCTATCCTCACTCATCCAATACGGCTTCCCAACCGAACCCTGCGAATACCTCGTCTGGCGTCGTAAGCTCGAACAACACGTCATGGAAGTGCAAGACAACGCGCTCTTTCCCTTGCTCCATTTCGTCCTCGACGATCTGCCGACGAGCACCAAGTCTCCGGAGCTGGATGACTCGAACACGGTGGCTCTGCTCAGGCAGGGAGGGGCGGCGTCGACGGCGTCGACGGTGGATGATGCGTTGATGGGGTTGTATTTGGCGTGGCTCGTCGGAGCTGGTTTCCTTCCTTCGCCGTCTTTGCCATCGCCACAAAAGGCGTTGCCGACATTGAGCAATTCTGGGACGATCAAGGCTGCAGGACGAACTGGTCTTTGATTGTTGTTCCGAAAAATGAATGGTTGATTGTATCTTTTCAACGTGGTACAAAAAAGAACTTAATGTATAACAAAATGTACGATCTCATGCTGATAGAATAATATGTCGATCACTTGGTGTAGAAACAAAATCTTGGATGCCAATCACTTTTTTACGCATCTTTTCAATTAATTAAATATGACAAGAAAACTACAGATACAGTACAGATGGTGTTATGACTTATGGTACAGAAAAGAAATGCATATAAACTCGCGAAGTACTGAGGCATGGAACGAATGTTCATTACAAAAATTGTCGGATGTTCGAAGAACGTAAGGCAAAAATACACACACTTACTGTAGCCACTTTCAAGTAACTCGCAAGAACCCTGACCATCTTCAAAGTTCATCGGAACTCGTCGAGGTCCCATTGCGATGACAAATCAGAGACGGAGCTGCTGCTACTAAAGCTCGAACCTCCTGTTGACCGTTGACCGCGGGATCTTTTTGGGCTGGATGGCATGGTTTCGTAGCGAGCACGAACAGCCTGAGATTGAGAGGGTCCTTCTGCAGACGTGCCATTCATAGTGGCCGCAACGAATTTGATTGGTCCTGGATAAGAACTCGAACCTTGTTTCTGCCTTGCTTGAGCCACAGCGCCCAACACCACTTTTTTCCTTCTCACCGGAGATGTCGATGATGACCCAGGGGAAAGTGACGTGCCACCGCCGGGTGCAGAGGGTGAATCCACGGCCATCTGAATCTCGTCAGCTTGTTGTTGTTGTTGTCTGACGGTTTCGAGGCTACTGCTTCGCGTCAGTTTCTTCTCCTCTAATCTGTGCAAGTCGTCGCGTTCGCGTTGGTGGCGTGTCAGGATTTCTTCCCAGAGAGACGCTGTTCGGAGGCGGGTTGAAGAGGTTTTGTCGCTGTCGAGCACCCACTCCGTCGCGAGCATGGCGAAATAGGTGATGTCTCTCCATTCATAGGCGATGGGACTGAGGAAGGTACGTCGGTGTGTGCCTTCTTGACGGAAACCGCTATAATAAGAACGAAGCATAGCGTTAGTAGGTGCATAGTATCGAGTGGATAATACGAGGAGAAAAAAAAAAACCGTACCAAGCTGTGAGAAGTTCGAATGAAAATAACTTGTCCTCATGATCCACCACCATCGACTGCAAACGATGACACTGCTTGTCTGCAAACGCCTCTTTGATCGGCACGTTCAGAGCGTCAATCAGGTGTCTATTCTTGCGATACTCGGGCGCGATGTAGAACCCCAGATTGCATTCGCCGACGTGCAGCCGATCGTCGTAGGTTTGGTTCGTCCACAGGTAAACAAGCCCGATCGGGTGGGGGGTTGGTGGTTTTGCCTTTGGGGTAAGACTGAGTGGTGAGTCACGGTAAAGAGGAGGTTGACGGGCCCGAGCCTTCTTCGTTTCGTGTTCCACGACTCTGCGAGCGCGCAGTTCGTCTCGGTACTCGACAGCAGCGTTGTATATCATTGCCTGCACCTCCGGTTCACGGGGGATCTGAGGCCATTGAGCAGGTGCAGCTCGTTTTCCCGCCCGCATATCTTTGGGTCTGGGTTGGTTTTCGGCGGCTTGCTGTGGTACGTCCGAATCCTCTTTACCACGCTGGCTTTCGTAGACATCGTAAACAGTTGGGATGCTGTCGACGGCCATATCATCGTCCGGCCAGTTTATGAAGTCCTCTGTATTGTCATCCATGTTCGAGGTGGTGTGAATATCATGATCAGCGATTAAGGATGAACTGCCATGAGGTTCTTCACTTCCTACTTCAAACACATCAATAGGTTGCAGGGGAACTACGATCGGCTCGCCATCCCCGTCCTCTATCTCAGCCTCAAAGGCTTCTTGCCATTTACGGATCCTCTCTTCTGCAGAAAGCGAGGAAACGTCAAATGGTTTGTTTAAAGGATCCAAAGGGCTTTCTCCCTCTGAATTGCCGACTATCAAAAAACTACTTGCCGTCGAAGGCGGGGGAGACTGTTGGGGGCATTAAACGATTAGTGGAATACTCCAAGATCAGATAACGTTGTACGCACAGTGGCTGTGGATTCAGGGTAGATGGGGAAAGCGACGGCCTCGGAGTCTTCCTCTGGTTCACCTTCAGCGTCTTCGTCTCCACACTCATCGAGACTTTCACCCTCTTCAACCATAATAACCCCAAAATAATGGGCGAATTGTGCAAAAGTAATTAGATCCGCCGGGAGTGTGGCCTCAACCGTGGATTTTTGCATTTCGGTAAAGTACGTCCCCAAGAGGTCGAAATGTTCATCCATGTCATCGAGGCCTCTTTTGACGACGATAGGCCTAGAATTGGACGCCGAATTGGAAGCCATAGTTGGTGGTGTGGAGGAAAGGAAAGATGGCGTGGGCGTCTGTTTTGACTCGGCGCAGAGTATTTATATGTGGAAGAGTACTGTGACTCGTGTACATCATATGAGCAGCCTCTTGTATTGGATTTCCTATTTGCGTAGACAGTCAGGCCTCAATGTAGGTTGGCGTGTGAGTCGCTTTATGTAACTTCAGAGTAGTGGGCTCACTCGAAAAAGCATATGATCATTCGGCACTTCAAGTGATAGATGAACAAGTGTTGAGCAAACTCAACCTTCCAGAATTCCACCCCGACATCTGGAGATAGATTTCAGAGCGAGAAATAAATCCGTTGTCGCCGGTAACACGACTTTCGGAATGTCCGCGGTGACTCATATAACCTAGGCCAAAGTTTGAAGCTGAGCGCTTGAATTGTTTGCGTATCATAGTTTGGGGATGTTCATTCGGGGGGACATACACGTGAACGAAGAGAACGAGTCTATGGATTTCCTTCGGGACATGGTTCATGTGTGTAGCGTGGTGATTGATCAGTGATCAAAGGGGACATATACATATATGCTTATGATCATATTGGAGGCCCGACGACAGTAGAAACATGCAATGAAGTAAAATACGAAAGGCTCACTATAGGAAAAGATAAATGAGTAAGACATAGGATGCAGGGAACAAAATGACGTACGAAGGTAAGGGCAGCTCCCTTGGTCTTCTTCTCACCACCAAGCTCGAAACTAATACAAAATCAGATAAGAGATCTTGAAAATATACGGAGTAGACGGACTGTTTGCATCGCTTCAAGGCAAGCTGCATTTTGTACTTGCACACAGTGCACTCCAATCGAAGAACAACCTTCTTCGTGGTCTTGGCCTAGAGAGAACCTTCGTTGAATAAAGCGAATGGCGACCGATAAATCATGAGCGAACCTTCTTGTGGAAGACAGGCTTAGTCTGTCCTCCGTAACCCGACTGCTTTCTATCGTAACGGCGCTTTCCCTGAGCGAATAGGGAGTCCTTGCCCTTCTTGTATTGTGTGACTTTGTGGGGACTAAATTTCAAAAAAAAATTGCGATTATAAGACAAGGGTTTCTCCTCCGAGATGAAGCTGGAGACATACGTGTGTTTCCTGCATGTTTTGCCGTTGCAGACTGACGATTCACAGATTCTCATTTAACTTGGCCCAAACCTCTAAAATTCGGTGACTTACATGTCCTGCGGGTTCTGGACAACGAGAAAAAGGGTCAGCATACGTCCATGATGACGAGGACAACGACGTACTTGGGGACGTTAACCATCTTGCTGGCGACGACGACGACGGGGGCTTCTTCTTTGGTGGGATGTGTTGATCGTGCTCTACTTCGGAAATCGCCGAGCCAGTCCTCCTGTACAGTTTTAGATATTAAGGTTTACGGAACTGTGCCAGTTTCAAACCCCGATCTCTTGCCGACAACCCGAGTTCTCCTTCCGAATTTCGGCCTCTCTCTCGCTTCTTTCTCTGAATTCAATACGCTTGATTTTCTTCAATTCATGAATTCGGAATGCAAAACAATATTAAAGGTCTACAGTTCTGGACAAATAAAATCAACCAAAATCTTCAGCGCCTCATATTCCACGGCGTTTCCTTTTGAATATCTCTCCACAGATTCCATGTAGTCTTTCTGTGATATCCTTCCGAGCGAGAAGGAATGATCCCCCATTTCCGTCCCTTCTTTGCGTAGATGGGACGTATATTCCACAGCGTACTCCATCGCTCTTTTGCATTCCATCACCTTCTTGGTCGTCTCTTGGAGATCCCGATCTTTGAGCAGCTCCAGCGCCTTGTTGTATCGTTCTTCGGTGGCTACAGATGATCCCAGAGCGAGCCTCCAAGCCAGCGAAAACGAGTCTGATCCTAGGGGTAGCTGCAGACCAGCTTCAGACGCTAACCTCTCTTGCGTCAGGTATATTAAACTCTGGAACCGAACGCGATCGGCAATATCTTCGTCCTTCAATTGCCTCAAGGTCAGTTCAACTCCCAAGTACAGATGTTGCTTTGGACTTACATTATGCATAAGATATCCAACAGAACTTTCCATCATCTCGTTGACTTCATGGTCGGACATTTTCATCACCCCATAGAGCTGCCTTTCGCTTTCCAAAACGTCATTAACCCTTTTCATCACCTTTGCCTCAAACACTGCTTCTCTTCCAGCGATTCTCTGTCTCTCCGCCGCCAGGTCCGCCTGGATCTGTTTTTTGAGCACATCCATCATTTCTTGCAAGTGTCGCTGCGGTATGTTGTATTGACGCGGTTCCGCGCTGATACGCATTTTGTCAAAGTCGAATTCCCGTTGTCTTCTATCCAGCTCGCGTTCGCGTCGTTCCAAGTCCCGCTCCCTACGATCTATTTCGCGTTCTCGTCGATCGAATTCTCGTTCCCGGCGCTCGATAAGAGCTTCCCGTAGGTCAGGTTGCTCGACAGGAACAGGATCAGCAGCGACAGGAAAAAGAAGTTGTTCAGCAAGCGGAAATTTCTCTTTGCGTTTCCCAGTCGATTCTCTTCGAACATCCCTTTGTTGTCTCCGATAAGTATCTGGTATTTCACCAAACATGAGGTTGAACAGTTCTCGAGGGTCCGTTGTTTCCCCAAGTACACTATTCAGCTCATCAGCAGTCTGAGCAGTAGCTTTGGAAGCAATGTTGGCGATTCCTGGTGTCTGATCAATAGTAACCTTTTCTCCAGTGTTATAGGCGGGTGATTTTGGACCGTCATTCGAGGCATCTCCAGCAGCTGCCTTGACGTCCTCTCCCGAGAAAAAATTCCACGATCGAGGTGAATGGATTTGATGAGAAGTATGTGTGAGGCCCTGACTCGGACGTGTGGTTTGAACTGGCGTCGATGTGTGCTGATTTACAGTAGTATCAACGTGTTCGCCATCCGACTTGACGTTCACCTCGGCATTCGTGTTTTCCGTCGAGTCGTTGACAGTGAGAACAGGCTGCTGTTGAACAGGAGTTTCCTCTGTGGTGGTGGCAATGGTCTCGACTACCTTCTCTTCGTTCATTGGTCCAGGGGAAGAGGTCGGTCGAATCTCAAGCAACGATGAATGAATTATGATACTTCTGTTCTGTTGTCGTCATGAGACGAATTGTAATTAGCACTCGACGATGCTCATCTATCGAAGACTCACTTGCAATTGGAAGCGTTGAAACGTGTCCCAGCAGGTGTTGAGCACTTTGAGTCCGAGTCGTTCACGTTGAGGCAACGTTGAGGCCTTGAGGGGTTCGAATTATGTCATTTTGCTTTATCGATGGTGTATATATGAGATTCGAGGCCGGCCTCGTGGCCAAGGTGTGGTGAACTTGAATGCCCTGATCATGATCAAAGAGGCGTACAATAAGCCTGGCGATGATGTCCAGACTCCAGAATCAGATGGACGGTGCCAGATAGACTCCGGTCCATGATTCCCTTCCAAAACGATCACATCCTTGCTTCCGAAGGAATGAATCAGGTTAGCTTCAGGAGGTGAACCAGAAACCCAAAAACAAAAAACAAAAAAATTATGATCAGGGTAGATACGTACGTACAACTCATAATCTACAGTAAATACAAAATAAACTTGCAGAATCCCGAATTTGATAGTGATGGATGCAGAATAAGTTAGTTCGTCGAGAAAGTCAATTGGCAAGTGGGAGTTTCGTTGTTGGTACAAATGTTCTCTTCAGAAAACGATCAAACACGTAGCGTATCCAGGGTTTTCGAAATCGAAAAAAAAGAGAGACAAAAAAGAAAAAAGAAAGACGAGAAGGAAGAAAGAGGAAGGAAAAGGGAAAAAAAATCTCAACATGAACATCAACATCAACACCTCTCGTACATGCAAATATACGCCTTGGCATGAAGAACCTCTTCCAGTGTCGTCAGCCGAACAGTCGTATCACTGATATACGCCCATTGTCGTTCTTCACTGCCAGTCGGTCGTGCAGATTGAGAAGAAGCAGACTCCGTCTTGAAGCTCTCCTTCGTTCCTGTACTGTCAGAAGGCGCAACAGATGAAGCTGAAGGAGCGGTGGCAGTGGACCTGGACGAATAGTCAGACTGAGGAAGAGCGGTGTACGCGAAGTAATGTCCCCCGAGCTGTATGCATTTAATAATATCCAGTAAGCACAGACCCACTAGACAGGGTTTCGAGAAAAAAAAAAAAAAACGCACCATATTCCCGATATGCACTACCACAGCATACAACCTATACATACACCTCTCCTCCCTCGCCTTCGCCTTAGCTTTTACAGTCCCACCCTTCCCATGCCTTCTCCCCAACCCATAATCCTCCTTCCTCGGCGCAAGGAACGGTAAAAGGTCAAGATACTCAGGAAACGACACATAATCCTCCAACTTCTTAAACCCATGCGAAAACGACACCAACGGCGTTTTAGCCGTTTGCTGGAACCGCTTGAGATGGATGACGAGCACGGGAGGTGGGGTGGCGATGAGGTATCGTTTGTACGCGGGCCGCATGACGACGGGTTTGGGTGGTTTGGGGACTTTTTTCTTCGTAGGTGCAGTCGTCGTCGCTTGAGCCTGAGATGGCTTGGACGGCGACTGTCCCTGTGCAGCAAGGGCATCCGGACCAGGAGAACTCCTATTCGACTCCGCCGAAACCGACGTCCCAATCGACGTATCACTCTCATCTCCGGAACTATCGTTGTCAGTCGTCGTCGAATCCGAATAGGATTTACGTTTCTGGTACTTCGTGGCCCTGCTTCGTATCTGGGGTATGACGAGAGAGTCTCGGGATCCGGTCGATGTGCTGGGGTTGTATCCGTACAAAGCCTGCGTCAGCCGTGGGTGAGGTGCAGGAGCAGGAGCAGAAGCGTTGCTTCCTCCATTGGCAATGACCCCTTGACCTGTGAGACGGGCATACGATGCCTCACGATTTGTTTCGCGACGATCGCTTGAGGGCTCTTGACTCGAAGAAGAATAATCTTCCATCGAAGAAGACCAAGTCGTCGGCGTGTCCGGTGGGGAAGTGGTCGATATCACAGGGATGGGCAAACCTCCTGGACCCGCTCGCTGAAGAACTTCAGGCACTCCTTGTCCATCGGTTTTATTGGACGGTGGTGGTGCCTCAGAGGTAGCAGCAGACGAGCTCGTCTGCTGCGAACCACCACTTTCAGTCGAGTTGTCCAAGCTGACTTGGGATGTCGATATCGGAGACGTCGGCAAAGACGACACGGACCGAGTATCGCTCCTCTCATCCTGTGAGTACACCCAAACACTCGGCGTCGATATGGACGTTGGGAGTTGGACTGGAACGGCTACTGTAGCGGTGGGTATCGTAATCGGGTGGGGGGATTTATGAGGAGAAGAACCATTAGGATCTTTGATACCATTCCCATTCCCATCACCTTCAGACGATGGTGTCCGATCTTCCTCTTCCTCCTCCTCCTCCAGGTCCGAATCTTCCTGCTTCTCTTTCGCATGATAAACACCATTCTGGATCTTCCAACACCGCCGACAGCCCACCATGTTGTCCCCATCCAGCACCTCGACCGCAGTAAACAACCGCAGGCACTCTTCGAGCCCCGATAAATTCCGGATTCCCATCCCTAACCACGTCGCCGCCGATTTCTCCTGCCCCTGCCCCTGCCCCGTTCCCCCAGAAGAATTGACGGTGGGATGCGACATTGTCGGTGTCGATGATGTCGAGAACGCTGCTCTACTACTATGATGCGACGAATGGCTATGTAACAGCGGTGGCTTGAAGATGGAAAACGGGCTATTGGATGACGGCGAAGCAGAGACGTCTGCTAAGATCCTGCGCAGGTATTCTGCTTCAGCGTTGCTGGGCTTCGGTGGTTTCGGTGACTTGGACCGCTGGACGTTCGGAAAGGCCAAGGGAGCAGGGTTAGAAGGTTGTGCGTGGTGAGAGGATACTGAAGCCGGTTGAGGGGACAAAAGGTCCTGTTTAGATGAACCGGGAGGGACAGAGGGAAGCGGCGGTGTTGGTATAGGCGGTGTTGGTAGAGGTTTCGTTTTCTGACCGTGCAGCTCAGGACTTGACGAGGAAGCAATCATATTCGCATTGGAACTCGACGACGATGTGGAAATGAGGGTTTGTCCATCGCTCGCACTCGCAATTCTTTTCTTATCTTTATCCTGGTTAGACTCTCCTGAAGGTTTCGCCAGCGATTCGAGTGCAGAAAGTTTCTTCATGCCCAGGTCCGCAGCTTCCATGGCCACTTCTTTGATCTCCTTCAATTGATTGCTCAACCCCCCACCACCGCGATCCACAGACCGGCCCTTCCTCTCTCGCTCTTTCTTGTCTTTCTCTTTCTCTCTCTCTTTGTCCTTTTCCTTATCCTTGTCCCCGCCCTTTCTTCCGAGACCTACAGACAGGCTGATCCTCCTCCCGATTTTCGCCCATGAATCGTCCTGCTTGCTACTCTTCTCTTTTTCCTTGCCATTATGCGATTCCTTCTGCTTTCCATTCGACTTCTCCTTTGATGCCTGCTTCTCTTCGTTCTGTTCAGCCTCCTGTTTCTCCGTACGATCAGGCTTCGTCTCAAGAAACTCGACGTGTTTATGTTCAGACAGACCGCTTTCAGGGCCGATATGACCTTGACCGATGTCAGCTGGAACGTGACCCCCCTCGGATCCTTCCACCACGACGACCGGTGTGGACGACTGAGCAGCCAAGTCCGGCGAAGGCGATTCAGACCCGGATCCAGATTCCACTGCTTTTTGAACCGTCGGCACATCCAAGCTTCTTCGCCGCGTCACCTCATCCTCACCGGGCCCTAATATATGATCGCTCCGCTCTATACGTGGACTCGGAGGCACCGAAGATGACCGTTGCATCTCGACGATATGACTCGGCTGGACCGGAGGACGAAGCCCATCCTTCTTGTTGTCGTTGTTATTGCTGCTGCTGCTCTTGCTATTCCGCGAATCTTTCGTCGAACTCGCATGATGACCATGACTCGACGACGTCCCCGGAAACGCGGTAAGCCGCCCAACGATCTTCTTAAACCGATCTCGCTTCCTATTATGCGGCAAATAGTCTTCCGCTTTGATGCTCAGACTGATATCATTGAAATCCTCGTACGTCTGCGAGACGTTCTTGCATTTTTGGCAGACCAGGATGCTGGTCAGTTGACCGCCGAAGAGCATGTCGACGAAGGAGAGCAGGGATTCTTCATCTGGGTTGATAGGGGCTTCTTCTCCACTTGGGTTTGGGTAGGAATTAGACGGGCCTTCGTTGGACGAGGAGGAGGAGGAGGGAACTGGTCCTGATACTCTGGTATCGACACTTCTTGACGATGAGGAGGATCCGGACGCTGGGTTATGTTGGGAGTTACTGGGAGTTATGGTGGTCCGTCGGCGTTTTTTATGATTTGGAGGTAGGGGTTGTCGTTTCTTGATGATCTAGCCAAGACAAGTACAATCATTTAATTAGCCCACGATGGACTGCAGAAATCTCGGATAAACTGGTGAAAAATAGTGGGGTGGCTTACATCCTGTTCTTCCATCCGCATCGCGTCCAAAAGAATACGCAGGAACTCGTGCGCATCCTGCTGAGCGAAGTCGAGGTACTGGTCGTATTTTTGGCCAAGGGTTGCGAGAATAGATCTTGAAGAGGGTAAATGAAAAATAAATACAAGAAAGGATCAATGAGCTTTCCGTAAGGCAAGATAAAGGCAAATGTTTGATAGCAAACGTGTGCCGAAGAAGGACAAGAAGAGGAGTCATGATTGTGCAAACTCACTTGGGGCTCAATACGTCTCTCCGTCTCAATGCCTGACTATCCCAAGCCTTGTACACCACGTTAAGAAACATGTCGCCGATGGGCATAGTGTTAACCCAAGCCTGTTCGTAAGGACCGGCCAGATTATGACCATTCGTGAGCTGAGGAGATCTTCGTGAAACAATCGGCGTAGCGACAGTCTGCTGGATCTCTGGCGGGATCGGTGTGAAATGCACAAGATCGTCGAGCAAGCGTGTTGCTATCAGCTTTTTGTTGGATAAATTCACGTTCCATGAGATTTTAACCCTATAAGATGTGGGATAGAAGAAGACATACGCACACCCTGTAGAACGGAGTTCATGAAGCAAGTGTTTCCATGGTTGATCAGACCTGGGGGTAGATAGGCGGTGCGCTCCTTCTCGTCGCGCTCTCTGCGCTGTTTGTAGATCTCCTGTGGCGTCAGGGCCTTTGGTTTTGCCATAGGAGAAGGACGAGGGTGGAGAGATGTTGATGAGGGGAGAGATATACACTGCGGTACTCGCTATCATCATGTTGTTTCCTATTTGGCCCCACGTGTGTCTTTCTCTCGACGTGAAGGGTTGGACTGCGGCCTTATCCTCATTCGCAGTCCCCGTTCCCGGTTTCTACTGAGCGTCGTTTCTGCCAGTGCCTACTGCGATGCACTGCGGTGCATCTGCATCGCACGACATCCGGAGTAATGGCACGTAAACAAAAACGCGGGTGGTTTATGGAGGACGTCCGGATCACCACGACTACAATATACAGGTCTTGCTGGCATCCGACACTCTTCGAAGCGGCTGGCTGGCAGAAGGTGCCACGGGCGCAGTCCATCATCATCATCATCATCATCCAGTACTCATGTTACCCTCCATTCTCATTCTTTCTTGCCTCAGGTGCTATGCCCGCGTCTAACTGGCAAGGAACCCACTGGAATCGCATGGTCGCGATAATCTGGAAGACTCATTCTTGTATCGGAATAGAGCTTTTCCGTTTTGTTGGCTCTATGTATGTATGCAAAAAGCTTCTCAGTGCACCTGCTTCCTGAGTCATCTCGCCGTGCCGAGGTTTGGGCTCGACGGTCGACGCTATGTCGGATGATGATCGTGTTGAGTGGAGACCTCACTAGAGCATTCGAAGCTTCGCCTCAAGCTGATACTATCACTCCTCAGCGCTCCGTTATATTTTCTGTTGATGGACCTTTTCCATCATAAACCATCTGGATCATAGGCTCTCTCTCGCGCGTCTCGATGAGGCCGTTCTCTCCCATGCTACACTTATTCTTAGCATCCCCTCAGCTAGAGTGTTGGTGTTGTTATACTTGTCGTGCCTTTGCTCCACCTTCTTTTTCTTTTTGTCGACTGGTAAGCTGATATTCACATCTTGATGCATCGCGAAATTTTTTTCCAACGCATCTTAGATATCTGGTCCTTTGTAACGCTGTCAACGGAAACATTACTCTGATTTCAGATTCCAGCAATCCAAGAAGAAACGACAGGGGTTCTTATCTTCCGGCCGAGGGACGTCCTGCTTCAACGCCAGTACCAGTGGAGTGGTCTATGCGATGATCATTCTCTCTTTGAAACCCTGTGACAAGATCCCTTACGCTCTGAGTTGGCTCTGAGATCTGAGCGCTGAGCCTTAACCGTAACGCGTAACCGCTAATGCCAATGCCAACGAGAAGAATACTTGGTTCGTGATCCTAGGATTTAGCATTGGGAAGCATAAAAAGGCCAAACAATCTGTCGATCCTCCTCCTCCTCCTTGGACGTCTATCTCTGTTTCTGTTCCCCCAGGTTGCTTTGTAGTGACCTCGACCCCACAGCGAACTGGAAAGCAATAAATCGATTCGCCACCGGACAACTTTACCTTGAAAAGATGCTCAGCACACTGCAAGGTACATACGCGAGTTCTTTTTCTCCATCTAGCTGACATTTACTGTCCGCGACTGTACTTATAATATACTTACATTGAAATACTAATAATAACCCCTTACCATAGTTCACGAGAGCCTGAGATCGCTGCCCTACCCATACGACACCCTCTTCAACATCCATGATTACAACAACAACAACGCCTACGCCGACTTCCTAATCCCTCCAGGAGTTCTAACATCCAACCACGAAAAGCCAAAGAACGATGACACTCATCATCATCACCAAAAACAGCTCCCATTCGACATCAAACACATCCTCCTCACCTACCTCCTCTCATCCCCTCGCGACCTCCTCGCACTCGCGTTGACATGCACCGAATGGGCAGAGACCATCATCCCAGAGTATCTCTACCGCCAACTCGACGTCCGCCTCACTCCCACTCACGCAGAGATCTGGAAGGCGCTGGCTTCGAGACCTTACCTCGCACATGGGACGCGTACGATCCGTCTTCACGAGGTCGAGCCCCCGAGTCCGAATAAGGTGAACACTACTACCGGTACCGGAGCGACTTCGACACCCCCAGAAGACGCAGACTGGACGGCGACGACGACGCGTTCGCTGTTGACTTCCGCCCTATCGAACTGTTCTTCCCTCCGCCGGTTCTGCTGGACGGGCTCGAGGAGGCCGCTTGAGGTCACGTGGAGGTTCGTGCGGGCTCTCGCTCTGTGTCCGGTGTTGGAGGAGTTGGATTTGGGTCCTGTTGTCTTGGTGGACGAGGAGGAGGACGAGGGGGAGGGGGAGGGTGGAGAGGTCAGTGTAGGATCGAAGACTTCTGTGAGTCAAAAAATTCTCGTTGTCATTCATACGAGGCGCTGACCTCGTACACAGCTCTTACAAAAGTTAACGTTCAAATTCGAGCGTCTGACCAAGTTATCACTCCGCGGCGACTGGGATCGTTCCCGTCCTGACGTGTTATACCTCTCCCTCATCCAAAATTCTCCAGACCTCGAGGTAAGCATTGTTCGTGTTGTAACTTGTGTTTGGTTCTCATGCTCATGCTCATGCTCATGCTCATGAAAATCGTCCTCTGACCAACTCCATACCAAACTGCCACTTCCCTCCGAACACTACTATACTATGATATTTACAGGAACTGTCGCTCCTCTACAACCCCGCCTCCATCCACTTCACATCCTGTGCGCTCACGAAACTGCGTAAACTCCATCTATGGCACGACGCGTCGTATTTTTTCCAGTTCCCCGAATCGGGAGCGTACGACTCGGACGCGGACGCGGATGCGGATGGCCCGGACGAACGGATCGTCGGGTTTCTTATGGAGCATCCGGGGATTGAGGATTTGAGGTGGTTTGCTACGGGTACTACTACTTGGTCGTCAGGGTTAGACTGGACGCGGACACTCGAGTCGAGTGCAAGTTCGAGTTCGAGTGCAAGGGCGTTGGGTACACAACACAAGAGGAAACTCTTACCCAACCTCAAACGACTCCACGCACATGAAGAACTAACCCGCATCCTCCTTCTCCAGGACTCACACGACGACGACAACCACGACGACAACCACGACAGCTCCAACTCCCAACACAAACCCAAACGCAAATGGGAGAGCATCTCACTGGGCAGCCTACGCACCGACCTCTCCATCCTCGAGAACTCGAAGCTGGACCTGAGCAACCTGCGAGATGTCCGACTTGCCAGTTTCGATTCGTCGCAAGGCAACTTTGACTCGCTCGCCCGTTTGGCGCGTTTGGCGGGGGGTAGTATTGAGATGCTGGGTATACCGGGGTTCGGCCCGTCGCTGCCCGTGCAGCAGCGTCATGGTACACATTCACAAGCGCCCATGATGATGGCGATGGAGGCCCGGGAGAGTCTGAGCGTCGACCTCGTACGTCTTTTTCTCAACACCTCGGTAGCATAAATACCGGACCCTCATTTAACTTTGAATTTTTTTTTGATTTAAAGGACAAGTACTTCACCGCCCTCTCCCACTTCCCTCACCTCGAAACGGTTCTCGACACCCGTCTCTGGGCGTCCATCCTCCGTCTCTCGGACTCCGAGTCTGGATCCCCGGGCATCGACCGCCGGCGTGACAAGACTCATGATCAGAGCGAGCGGAGCAAGGCGATTGCATCACTCACAAGCAAGTGCCCTGCGCTGCGGAGGATGAGCCATTGGGACGCGTCGAGGCGCGTGTGGGTGGACATAGTGTTCGAGCGCGAGCGGAGTTGCGGTGTCGTCGACTCGGATGCGACGATGACGACGACGGGGACGACGAAGACGAGGTGGTACGAGATGCCGAGTTTGGAAGAGAATTGGGAGAGGTTTGGTGGTATTTGAAGTTTGAGATTTGAAAGTGTGTAGGTGAACGTTTGAGTGTTGAAATATGATGTATTGAATTTGTTTTGATTTCCTTTGTATATCCATTGTACTACATACTAGCTACTTGACGAACCGAAGAAATGATGAATAAGATCTGGACACCCGAACGGATCGCAAAAAGAAACAAGCAAAAAAAAAAACAGAAAGGCGGAATATGGAATATGTATATGCATCACACAACTATGTAATAATCGAAAGAAGAAGAAAAAGAGCAGAAACGAAAAGAAAACAAAAAAAAAAAAAAACAACATCACAACTCGACCTCATCACCAAAAGGATCCCAAACTTCCCCATTCCGGTCCTTGTTCGCTTTGTCTTTATCATCCGTATCCGCAAGCTCATCGACCTCTTCGTCCGCGCCAGGTTTCGTCGAGAGTTCGTCCTTCGTTACAGCTTCGTCAGGAGGTTCATCATAAGCAGTCAACATCCCCTCGCTCTTCATCTTTCTCAGGCGTTTCTCGAGCCTGTTGAGCATGAGACGGCAGAGCGGGTCGCGAGGGGGCGCGGGGGTGAAGGAGTATTTTTTATTCGGGTAGTGGTGGTGCAGGACGATGTGGGACGAGGCGGGAGAGGAGGACGAGAAGGAGGAAGAGAAGGAGGATGATAGGGAATCGGGGAATCGGGCGGGGAGGGAGGCGGTGGAGAAGTTTTTGAAGTTTGTGTATGTTGGTGCAGATGTTGAGTGGGGGATTTGATGAGGAGGAGGGGGAGGAGGGGAGGAGGGAGGGAGGGAAGACGAGGACGAGGCGCAGGTTGTGAGGCCGGGCGTGCTGGATGGGTTCTGGAGAATGACGTCATCGACCTCATCTTCATCATCACGGTCATCGTTGTCGCTCTTTCGCTTGACTATCCTCTTGCGTGTATCCAGCAACTCGTCGTCGTCGCTCTCCACTTCTGCCTCAGGGCGCTGGTGGTGGAAGCCAGAGAGCTGCAAAAAGTGAAGAAAGGCGTCGGGTGCATTCCACTCGTCCATCTCCTCTTCCTGCTCTTGTTCTTGCCCCTGCTCGTCATCTTCGTACATCGAGTCTTCCGAATCGCTCGCCAGTATGATCTCGTCTTTGATAGGCGACGATCCTTCTGCTTCTCCAAGGAAGAACGGATGGTCTTCGTCCAGATCGTGCAGCTCGTCTGGATCACCCTCTGCATCGGTGTCTGACATTTCTTCTTCTTCCACTTCGATGTCCTCTTCCTCCTCTGCTTCCTGTTCATTCTCTTCCTCCATTTCTTCGACATCTCCATCCTCCTCATCCTCATCCTCCTCCACCCTCCTCCTCTTCGCCTTTCTCTCCTCATCATCTTTAAAAACAAAAGGACTCCAAATCGCTCTCTCCACGTCTTCCTCTTCCTCTTCCTCTCCCTCCCCATCATCCACTTCCTCCTCCTCCTCCTCCTCCTCCTCCTCCTCCTCATCCATCCGCCTCTTCCTCCCTCTCTCACCTCCACTCAACGCACGCTCCCGCTCCCGCTCCATCGTCGAACGCACCTGCGCCTTTGAATAATGCCCCGGCGAAGACGACAAAATATCCTCCACCGTCTTCGATATCACTGGCTTGGGCAACGGTAGTGGTCTCCTCCGTCTCTGTCTTCGCCTCTGCGTCTGCGTCTGTGTGTGCGTCTGGTACCCGCGTCCCTCCCGTTGACCTTGACGATCCTGATCCTTGTGCCCCCGTACAATAGGAACAAGACCCGCAGACAACATCCGCGCGGTCGTATGTCCCTGTGCGCTAAACACAAACGGTGTATTCGCTTTCCCCTTCTGTGCCGCCACGGGAGACTTGTTCACCGTCATATGGATCTCTATCGATGCTGAATGGCGCTGTGTGATTGTTTTTAGTTAGTATAGGTATATAATACGATATATCATATAATGAAAAAGAAAAAGAAAACATACATAGACGATCCCGATCTCACCGTCAATCCCACGAGGAAAGACATGTCCGAGTGTGAACTCCTCCTCGTCAGCCCACTTCCATTCTTCCTCCTCCTCCTCGGCTGTTTCTTCTCCATTTGTATCTTCAGCTTCATTTGCATCGTCTCCTTCTCGACGTCGGTCTTCATCCCAAAATAACTCATCCTCTCCCTCTCCCTCCCCATCTCCCTCTCCGTCTCTCGCCCTATCAAGTCCAAGTCCAAGTCCAAGTCCAAGACACCACCTCCTCGCCGGGTCTCTCACACTCGACAGCTTCACAAACGTCGTCCCCGTCTTGATCTGCCCCGGCTTGTAGAGCGGGCTGTAGGTCGTGATCTTTTTTTGCACTTCGAAGAGGTAGGGATAGGTGTGGGCGTGGGCGGCGGTGTGGGCGCTTGAGAAGAGGTTTGAGGTGGGGTTTGGGTTTGGGTTGGGGAAAGCGAAAGGATCTTCTTCTTCGTTGTCTTCCACATCGTCATCCTCATCGTTCTCCTCCTCCTCCTCATCGTCAAACCAAGTATCCCGTCTCTTCCTCCCCAAAGACCCCCTGTCCCTCGTCCTCGCCCTCGACAGATACCTCGCATCCTCGTCAAAAAGCCACGCGATCAGGTGTTTAAGGTGCGTAAACGTATAACTCATGGGTACGCGCACGATACGGTGCACACCGCCTTGTCGGGTCGGGGTGTCTTCTTCTCCTTCTCCTTCTCCTTCTCCTTCTCCTTCGTCTTCGATTTGGTCGTCGTTGTGGTCTTCGTTTTGGTGGTCGGCTTCTTCTTGGACTTCATCTTGGACTTCTCCTTCTTCTTCTCCTTCTCGGTCGTCTCCTTCGTCCTTGTCCTTGTCCACAGCTCTCTCACCCTCATCCCCACCACCCTCACCACCTCCCTTACAACCGCCAACTCTAACAACCTGGAACCTCAACACGACATGCCTCGCCAAAGAGGTCGCGCAAGGGATCGTCCTACGCAGACTCTGCACGCGCGCGGGGCCGAGTGGGTTCGAGGGCGAGTCGGAGGCGAGCGCTGGGTAGGGTGTGTATGTGTATGTATGTGGGTGTGGGTGTGTGTTTGAGGAGGAGGGGGAGGAGGAGGGTTTGCGTGGTGTTTGAGGTTGTTGAAGTTGAGGTTGAGAGATGGACACAGGGGTGTGTGTGTGTGCGTGTGCAGGTGGCAGTGGAGGTAGTGATAGTGGATTGGATGTCGCTTCGACGTTGTTTTGCTCGGGATACGGATGCGCCGAGACGCCGAATAATAGTGGTCTTGTGAGTGTACGTTGGCGTTTGTGGGGGCGGGGGGAGAATATCGAGTTTGAGTGGGATTGGGATGTCGTCTTGACTAGAGCTGTGGAGGCGGAGCGTTTTTGGCCACGAGCATCGGCAAGGACGTGCAGACTCTGTGGTCCCTCCTCCTCCTCGTCATCGTCTGCATCAGCCACTTGGACAACATCCCCGTCGTCCTCGCCGTCCTCGTCCTCGGGGAAGAGAAGAGAGACAGGACGCTTGAGGCCTGCAGTCACATTGTGGCCTGTGTTCATCTGAATCCGATTTGGGTTGGGTATGAAGGTGGGTTTGTACATCGTTTTTGTCTCGTTGTTGGGGGAGGGGGAGTTGGGTGAGTTGGTGGGTGGTGTTGGTGGTGTTGGGGGGTTTAATGGAGACTTGGAGGGCGAGGGTGACGATAACGCTGGATTGATCGTGGCGTGTGGCGGGGGGGAAAGAAGAAAGCAAGATAGCGTCGACGTCGACACTGGCGTATGGATGTGTGGAAGAAAGGAAGGAGGAAGCCTGAGAACCTCGCGCTCAAGAGTGAAGCTAAAGAGGCTCAAGCTTCAAGGTCCAGCGCAAAGATAGAGCAGGGAGAAAGGGAGCAGAGAAAGAGCAAAGCAAAGCAAAGCAGAGAAGAGAAGAGAGAGACACTCGGATTAGGAAATCGGGCTTGGGGCCATACGGATGGCCCACTGGGCGTGTGACAACTCAACAAAAGTAACGCGTCGTGTGGCATTCATCACGGGATCGCGTTTGTGTCACGTCGCGTTGTTTCAATTTCAGCTGACTAATTAATACTTACATAAGTACCCGGTCTGGACATGTACACGGCCTTGTGAAGGCCTAGACGTGATCACGTGTGTTATCGATACGATCAATCGTTGTATTTTTGGAAGCGGGGCGAAAGGGGATAGAAGATGGGAATGGATGGGACATCGATAAGAATTGATAGGGGCTTGAGAAAAAACCATCATACATACTGCTTATCAACGAAAAGATAAGGTCCTGTTCATACGGATCTTTTTCAGAACTGAAGATGCAGTGATGATTGGTTTTTTGTTTTTGTTTTATTACTTTTCTTCTGTTCGTTCATCATGATCCCTCTCTTGAATGACTGAAATCCGACTCCCGTCTCTCAGAACTATCTCTCCTCATCCTCTTCCTCTTCGTTGTCGTTCATGATCAGCTAGTAGAACCATTTCCTTCTCAAGACTCCATTTCCCCCCTCCCTCCCCCTCCCCCTCCTCCTCATCATCAAAATACCTATGTTGATGTTTTTGTTGTTGGTACCGACCTGCAAATGATAACCATCTCTCGTCTTGGGGTTTGATTCGAGAGGTCGAGACGACGTTATCCTCTCGTCTCGACTTGACTCGTCTGGAGTTTGCGTTTCTTGTATTCAGCCAATCCAAATCCAAATGGTGCGTCCGTTCCGTATTGTTCTGATTCGTCGTCTTTCCTTCCCGAAATCCATGCATCATGACTCGAGTCATACTATCATATAGTATACTCATGATCATCCAACTACGACGGCGATCATGATCAGCTGGCGACATGGTCTTCTTTTTTGTTGTTCTTCATTCTTCTGCGTCCCTGTCCGGAGTCTCCTATAACCGCCCGTTCCTCAAAGGCCAACGCCGATCGATGATTTAATCGATAATCCTATCACATCTAACCTCCATCATCATCAGCAAACATCATCATCCTCGTCATCATCATCCTCGTCATCATCCTCCTCGTCATCAGCAAAGAACAGCAAGACTCTTACGAAGATCATTGGTGGAGAATTCATGAGATGCCTTTGCTTGCTGATGTCGATCGAACCGGGAACCCTTGCCTGTCAACTTATGGGCATGGCCATGGTGAAAACCCGGATTTGTCGAAAGCGTCCCGACAAGAACACATTCGTTCCGATGTTCGAGCTTGATCACTTGCGTTCCTTTTCTTTTCTGTTTGCAGGGACGCGTTACTTAATGCACAAGGTTGATCAGTTTACTTGGCGTGGTATGGCATGGTACGTATGTTTCTAACCTCAAAGGTGAGTAAGATCTAAATTAACTACCTTTCCAACCGTCTTCTGATTTAATTACATCTATGATCATAGGGCTGTTTCGATCGTAACGGGTCGTGTCGACATACGCATGATCAACAAGTGTTCTTTTCCTGCGAGTCGGAGTCGCGATGATTCAATCGATGTCAACTCGGTGTTGTCATAAAAACAATACGAGTGACCCGACATAGCCTAGCCCAGCCCAGGCGGGATCCCAGGCCTCTGAATCATTTCAGTCTTCAAACGCACACCGCCGCTCTCAATTCGGATTAGAGACTCAAGACGCCTCAAGACGCGAAATTCACCGCAGATCACTGACTGATCAGAAATGAATGAAACAGGCGACGATTCAGTGACAATCAGATAGTCATCAGAACCTATCGTTGTTATTACGTCGGACTGTCTCTTCCTCGTGACGATCCATGAAAGAGAAGCAAAACCTCGGAGAATACTATTCCTGTTCGCTGGGGGTCACGAAAACAGGGCGAAGATGCTCCGGAAAAGAAGGGTGGGCCCTGGGGAAGACTCAAGACTCAAGAGGATGTGTTGGATGGGTCTCGGCTGGGGCCGCGCATCACGTGGTGTGTTAATTTCCTATCTGGGCGATGGGCTGGAGTTTTCTGGAGAGGAGGACCAGGAAAAGCAGGCAAGGCAGCTTTCAAGGCCATGAGCGATCGATCATTAGTAGCTGGGTTCATGGGTCCGTCATTCTCTTCTTCTTCTTCCCAACGACCTCGACGACGACGACCTTTTTCACCTTGACTTTTGTCTGCTCAACTGCACACTCCCTCTCGACTGACCATGCCTGTGCCTATACCGGGTCCATCGTCTCCGAGACTCCATCATCGCTCGCTCGAGACTACTTTTTGTGGGAGGGAGCACCCGCTCTCGACCCCTGCTGCACCCATACACCAGTACCTCGGTATCAAATACGCCACGATACCTGCCAGATTCAGACAGTCCAAGCTCTTCACTGCCTATCCTCCCATCACAGACGCTACACAACATGGGTATGTCATTGTCCCTCACAATGTCTCTCATCGTCGATCGTGGCACCTATTGACTTTGGTATTTTATTTGAACTTTGAATAGACCTATATGTCCGCAAAAGCGCAACCCGAAAGCCATCGAGGAGACGGTGTTTGGGATCCCAGCGGCGGATATCCCCGAACAGAGTTTGAAGCAGGATGAGTTTGAGTGTTTGAACCTCAACATCACCTGCCCCGCTGGTCTGACGCCGGACTCTCGTCTGCCCGTCATGCTGTGGATACACGGGTATTTTATCTCCTCCTTCCATATTCCCCTCGTCTTTTCACTGACTGGCTACCCTTATTTTTACAGTGGCGGCGACAGAGGTTCTGGATCCGAATGGTATTATGACGGAGGTGCTTTGGTGCAGAAGAGCATCTCGTATGGGAAACCTGTCATCCTTGTCACTTTCAAGTGAGCCCTTTGCCTCGAGGTTCTTGGTCGTGTGTCATGTTTGAGCTAATGGGATTTTTTGAATCAAGTTTCCGAATAGGTTTATTAGGCTTTGCGGCCAACGCCGTCATTCGCGACGACAACAAGGCCTGGGGCGAGCATGGCACAGGCAACTACGGTATGTTCCTATACATTTCTACAACGACATCGTCTCTGACGGGGGAAAATGACGACACAGGCCTTCGGGATCAGCGCATAGCGAACGAGTGGGTCCACCAGTACATCTCCGAATTCGGCGGCGACCCCGCCAACATCACCCTCTTCGGCTCCGGCTCCGGCGCTGCCGACATCGTCTGCCACCTCCTCTCCCAAGCCAACGCCGACCGTCCCGTCTTCCACCGCTCCATCATCCAGTCCGCCATCTTCGAGCCCGCCTTGCCCGACGTCGGGTCCGCCGGTTGGGCGCTCTCCCGGATCGTCTCGGCTCTGCAGCTCTCGAACATCGAAAAGTTGAGGACGATCAATGTTGAGGAGCTCTTGGGCCTCGGACAGACGATCAGGGCGGTGGATGATAAGGTTTTCTTCAGGGATGGGTGGCAGAATTACCTTGGCCCTGTTGGAGGCTCTTCCTCTGGCCATCATCATCAACATATTGATCCTAGCAGACCTGTTGGCCGAGCGGCGCACCATGGAGGTG
Source organism: Psilocybe mexicana (assembly GCA_019721455.1). NCBI lineage: Eukaryota > Fungi > Basidiomycota > Agaricomycetes > Agaricales > Agrocybaceae > Psilocybe > Psilocybe mexicana. The sequence goes on from JAIFHD010002352.1 coordinate 29,064, forward strand.
TGTCGGGCGGGTTCCTCCACCCGACGTTGCAGAAAAGCAGGAATCCGAGCAAAAGCAAAAGCAGGAGCAGGAGTCGGTCGGCGCTGCGCCATACCATGCGCTCGCCCTCGTCCAAACCCACCACGTTCCGCACGATCTCATCCATACCCGAACACACGACGAACATCTCGCAGCCGATCATCATCGGGGACTCTGCGGCGGACTCGGTCCTCTGGTCGCTCCCCGTCTCGCTATGGACGTCCGCGGGTGTGGTGAGGCGGATGAAGGCTGTGTGTCAGTCGCTCAACAAGACGAGCGCGGTCTTGCGTGCTTATGACATCTCGTCGTACACGCCCAACGAGGAGATCACGGAGCGTGTCCTCGAGCTCGTGAACGACGCGCGCGTGGCGTGGCCCACGCACTGTATCGCGCAGAACGCCTCGAGAGAGAGGGGGGACAAGGGTGTGTGGCGCTTCGTCTTCGACCAAGAGGGCCCCTCGCGCGGTGTGCCGCACTACGCGGCGGACTTGATGTATTTGTTCGATAACATCCCGTTACCGGCGACTGCGAGAGTGGATTTGGAGGATGAGGGGTGGTGTAGTTCGTTTGGTGGTGACGATGCGGAGTTGGATACGGATCAGGAGCCGTGTGTCTCGCCTGGCACGGATGAGACGCCGACGGAGGAGAGAGGACGGTGTAGGACGAGAGGGGATAGTTTTAGTAGTGCCCTCGCCGCCAAATGCGAGTCTATCACCGTCCGCCAAACAAACCGAACCAGCACTGCTAACCCAAAGAACGGACGAGGACCCGCCACCGGGACCTCGACCTCATCGACCTTCTCCAGCGAGTCTCTGGAGGTGTTCACCCCAGAAACAGAAGCAGACGCCGACGCCGACGCAGACGCAGACCGAGAAGAAGACTGGCTCATCACGCCCGTCGACGAATACTCCTACCGGCGCGTGCGCGACGCGATGCAGGAGCGCTGGATCTCGTTCGCGCACGGGGAGGTGCCGTGGCGGGAGGACAAGGTGTTTGTGTTTGGGCCCGAGGGCGAGGTTGGGGAGCGGTCCAAGGCGATCTTCGAGGGCAGGCGGAGGAGGAAGGTGTGGAAGGAGGCGTTTGAACCGCTTGGCCCGGCGTTGGTGCATAAGTTTGGTGTTGAGCTGAGTAGAGGCCCGGCGCATGGTGCGGATCGGTGATTTGGTGTGGTTTTTTTTTTTTTTTTTTTTTTTTTTTTTTGTTTTTGCTTTCGATGATCCCTTTTCTTCTTCTTCTTTTTCTTTCTTCGTGTTGTTTGTTTGTTTGGAAAGAGCGCCGCTCGCCGATTGTTGGAGAAAAAAAATGGATGGATTGGTTCAATTTCGGTTTTTTTGTCTCTTTTTCTTCCCTCCTCCCCCTTCTTTTTTTTTTCCCTGTCAAAACCCCATTTATGTGTCGATTTCTTTTTCTTTCTGAGCAACACCCCCACCCCCACCCCCTACGCCTCATTATTTATTTCAACAACAAAAGGGGTTGCTCCTTTTTGCCTGGTTTTTCTCTTGTTTTCCCTCTCTTTTTGGTATCCTAGTTGTGTTCTGTTGTCTTGCACCCACTGCTTTTGCTGCTCTTCTCCATTGTCTATGTACCTATAATTGCGCACTCCACACACACACACACGCACATTACTTATACCGCACACACGCACGCACGCACGCACGCACTCAGCTCATTCACATCACTCGCCCTCACACACGCATTCCCATCTGTTGTACATTATTCACTCGCATTTTTAGTCTTTTTTTTGCTTCTTTTTTTTCCAGCATCGTTAGCATTGGGTAGTATTTGAATTCATTGTTGTTTTGAAATGGGGGGATCTGAATCATTAGAAATTAATCAACCGTCAATCAATTCATCGTTCAAATTCACTCGATTAATATAATGTAAGAGAAAACTTCAACCCCGTTTCATAAAAATGACCTTTTAACATTAAGTGGATTCGAAGAGATGGACAGAAGCAAACCAGAAAAGAAAGAAAGAAAAAGAAGCGAGCGATACAACATGGAGTCTTACATAGCAAGCAAAAAAATTACAGAAAGCGATTGGAGGAGAAAAGGACAGACGAGATGGACAGGCAAGCGGCTATTACTTATAAGTAAATCGACCGTTAGGTATCGGTTATCGAGTGCGGGAAGATATAAGATAAATAGGTAGTACTTAAGAGTCGCGGAGGAATGAGGTAGAAGGGAGAAAGAGAAGAAAAATCCAGCAAATATATTCGAACCCAATCAATCAATTCATCAACCATCTTCATCTGCATCTTCCGGTGGTGTCCCGGCTTTCTTGCCAGTGGAGAGTTTTTCCTGTTGAGGTTGAGGGGGATGTGAGTTGAGGTGTGGTATTTTGGCGATTGCCATGAATCCACCCACCTTGGCCTGAGTCCTAGCAGTGAGGCGCTCTGCCCTTGTCAGCTTCGCGTCTTCGGACACGTCGCTCCTGCGTGGTCTGCCTCGCTGGGCAGAGACTGTCCCATCCGCCATCTCAACATCGCTTCCTTCTTCGGATACCCCTTGTTCGTCGACGACCTCCTCCTCTTCCTCGTCATCATCATCATCATCATCCGCTCCTGAGGATCGTCTCTTCTTGGAACGTCTAGGATATTGAAAAAAAAAAAAAGGTCGTCATCATCATCAATCAAAAAAGAGGGGAAAAAATAATGCAAGAGTATGTACAAAACGCACCTGCCGCCGTGACCATTCGATTTTGTCGACGTGGGAGCCTTCCGCTTCGCTGGTACTCTTTCTTTTTTCTCCTTCTTTTCCTGTGGAAGAAGAAATGAAATGGGTTCATAAAATGAGAGATTGCAAAAAAAAGAGATGATCAAAAGAGGAATGTTGAATGATGAATCTCACCCTTGCCCCTCCGATTTTAAATCGCTCAGACATCCATGTTGCAGCCTCTGCGGGCAGGTACACTGTCTTCAGAATCTATGTCGAAAAAAAAGGTCGAGGTCAGAGGAAAAATCATAAAAATGAGAGATAATATGATGACAAACGAACCTCATTGATGGCCTCTGCACTGGGCAAGCTGCGTAAAATATCATTCGGCAGCCTAACCTTCCCTGGATAACTCGGGAGCAGCCATGAATTCGCCTGAGCCTTGGCCTTGATCAGGAACTGTGCGATTTCACACATGATGTAAAAGTTCTGGGAACCAAAAAACAGAGTCTCTTAGTAAAGTTATCAAGGGATACTTAACGAAATCCGACGTACCTCGCTCCGGGCATGAGATTCCGGATCGCGAACTGTCTTTCCCTTATTCGCCAAGTGGTATAACAGTGAGATGTTGTCGGAGGTGGCCATGAGGTCGAGATAGAATTGGACATAACTGAGAAAGGAATGGATTAGTGTCGTCGGATGAGCAGGTCGCCATGAGGTCTTACGTTGCCATATCCAAAAGTTCGTCTTGGGCTACTCCAAAATCAGGATGATGAGCCAGCAGGTGTAGCAGCCGAATAAATATAAGTTCCAGATACTCCACCCTTTGAGCTAGAGGAATACAATTAAGTTTACATAGGGAGAAGAGGTCTTGCAAACTCACAAGGTGGCAGACGGCGTTTGGTATTTTCGATATACGACGCAGCCTGCGTTGCTGATCAGCGGATACTCCAGGGTAAGGAACAACAACAACTTACCAGATTTTTTGTGTCTGGTTCGGGGTCAAGGACTGCCAGGAAAGGGATGACATTGTATGAGGGCGGAAGTTTTCGAGGATGCAAGAAAGTTAGTAGTTTCCCCAGAAATGCTAGTCGGACGTTAAAGCAAGAATCCTGGATGAAGAAAAAGGAATATCAATATTTGTATTGGATGGATGAGCATGGTCGCATACCTGAATGACACACGCTAGCCGCAAAAATTTGGGGGCAATTGCATTTGCGAAGATTTCTTTTGTAGATAAGTGTAATAGTGAAATGGCGGCCTGCAAGCGCATCCGAGACTTGAATTTGATGCTATAAAGAGATTTAGGGGAAACCAATCAGGCATGTCCAACACTAATATTTTCAAACCTTACTTTTCTTCCACCTGTGTGGCCAGGGAACCGTCATGCTCCAATAAAGTTGCAAAGAGCTTTAGCACTGGTGTCGCGATTTCTATGGCTTGTTCCGACGAAGCATGTGATAGGCAACGATTTCGACAGACTTTCAAAGCAAGGACTTTGACTAGAAGTTCGTCGGGCATGTCCTCCTTTTCAACCCATTCTTCTTCTGAATCTTCGTCGTTCTAGATGGAATATAACGTGAGTCAATGAGGACTTTGTGGTTCTCGCAGTTGGGGACTAACAGGATCGGCAGGACTTGGGATCATCAATACACGCTTGATTAGATAGGTCATGATGACGTCGCTCTTCTGTTCGAAACAATCGGGCGAGAATCTAGCGAGCTGGGCCAGAGCAGCAGCGTGCGCAACAGTCAACACAGATCCTTCAGATTCAATGTCTGTCGCTATTGACTACATAAAAAAACGAATGATTAAATTTTTGAAGAAATTACGTGTTGTAATGAATCTGGGCTTACTTCGATGAGCTGGGAGCATGCAGTGTTCTTGTTTTTGGAAAAGGCGAGATATCTTGTGGCAAATTTGGCATGCCGCCAGTTGGACCCCAAAGCAAGTTTCCCGATCCGTTCCGTTGTCTTCCTGGAAGATATAAAAAAAGTCTAGTTCAGTTTCCGCCCTAGACATAAATCAGGGGATACAACTTACTTGTCCACAGCTGCATTCAATTTGTCGTCCAATCTCATCAAGTTTGAGAGAGCCATCAAAGAAATTTCAACCAGCTTCTCTTTAGATTCATCAGCAATGGCTTTGCTCAGTTCGCCAATATGTGATTTAAAGAGCGCTGGGGAGTGTTTTGAGACGACGACGAGAATCATCTTAGCGCTGGCTGCTGCGTATCGGGCCTTGCTCCCTGCACCGTCTTGTGTGCCCCTTTCTAGTCTTTTGAGAAGGGTGGGGATCGCGGATTGGTTGATAATACTGTAGCTAGATCTTCGCACGAGAGTTGTCATTGTAGGTATAAGTCCAGGAGAGAGCTGTTCGAGTCTTTTTAAAAATTCGCTCTGCATAATGGCTTATGAGCATGGAACTTTTGGCAAGAAAAAGAGCGCCTTACAGATGATTTGATGAGCGTCTTGAGATCTGTATGGGGGTCCATACACGTCTTTAATAGTTTATACAGCCGATTCTCGTTAAGTTTAGCGAAAGCTACCAGGTCCTCAGTAACCTTGACAGGATCGGGCATGGTGGCTAGAATTGAGCAGTGGATTAATACAAAAAGATGAACAGGGAAAGTGGCAGCTAACATACCTGCAACCGATTGTGTAGAAATTTTCAATCTTCTGACCACGGCTTCTTCATCTTCGTCAATGACACCACCCTATAATGATCGGTTAGTATCCCTCGATGATTGATATTGTAAACAGAATGCACATTATTCTTTATACAGCTATCGAGATAAACATCATAGAGATTAGGTTTCCTGTAACACGGGCGTTAATAAACAATCGCTAAATTTCATGTGGTATTGGACGCACGCATTTTTAAGTCCAGACAGGTTGAGGAGCAACTGCAGGGATTTCTCCCCCAGGCCACGCATAATTCCCAGTAGTCGATCGGTCCAGGCGACTTCGTCGACTTCCTTTTCCTTGGTGGCTGATGATGTAGATATAGTCGGCAGAGGTAAAATGTAATCAAAAAGGACCTGATCAACTAATGTTCTAGAGTTGAAAGGGTGAGCTTGAATAACGGAGGGAAAGATGATATATTCACCTCGTTTCGTGGTTTACAGATGCAAACTGGATTATTTCGTCTGGAATCCATCCAAAACGCTTGATGGCACTCGGGTCGTTATTCTCACTGGGTAGTGTGGTGTTATTATTTGTGGGTTGAATCTCAAAAAAATAAAAAATCAAGACTGACATTTCCGGGTAGGCTATACTATACAACCTCCCCATGCTATTGAGCGCTTGACTTCGAACGGACGCCTACGTGCAGGATATTGTCAGGGACGAAACACAGGCGATACCACGACATACCTTTTTATCTAGCCCTCTTCCAACAACCTCACGCAAATGATCCTCTGGTATATGATGCAATGCGGCTTCATAATCCAGATGAGAATAAACTTTGCATGCGGCTACTCTGACTTTCTCGTCCGGGTCAAAGATTTTCATCTTGAGTAAATCTAAACAAATATATCATGAGGATCAAGAAAGATACCCTGATTGCAGATGATTACTTTACCATTGAGATTGTCGCGGGAATCTGGAAGATTGCCCAAAAGAGCTGGTATAGCTTCGAGGCACTTTAGCCTGACGGCTGGCGACACATCCAACATCCTGCTACTCCAGGCCTGCCATGTACTTGGGTACTTCTTGACGAGGTCTGGCCCGCCTTTATCAGCATACATTTCCCCCAGCGTCTGGGTCGCCATTAGTCGAGGGTTTAGACCATCGGCTCGCAATTCCGTCTCGAGGATGGGGATCACACTGTGAAGAACTGCCGGACACGATCTGTGGAGTTTCTTGACCAATTCATGACTTGTGCGAATGTTCTCGAGGTCTTCTTCGTCCTGGTCTTCCGATGAAGCCGTGAGGAGGTCACCAAAATATTGACAGACATGTCGTTGGAGCTTGTCGGCGGCAGCATTACAGACCTGTACTGCCAGACGGTATCCGGGTTGTTCGATTTTCTAGGCGTAGGGTTTCAGGGAACGTTACGGTGGAGAAGGGAATGGGGCTCACGGCATTCTTTTCTACAAATTGAGCCATTATGACTTCCAATGCGTCGCTTGGAAACGACGTACACTCGTCAATCAGTGCCACCAAAATATCCGCCATGAATATCTCAACTTTCTTTGAGAAGTCGCGTTTGACGATCGTGAATAGGTCCTTGAATATTTCGTGGAGTAATTCATCGGCAGATGGAAGGTCGCACACGAGAACAACGCTCTTGACGGTGGATAATGATTCGAGTAGGTGGAAATATTCATTGAAGTACGGTTCCTCTGGACCTTTAAGTCCAGCAGAGAGTTGTCGAAAGAAGAACTGGAAGATGTCTCTGAGTTCGTGTTGCGTATAAGGTGCTTCCGGTGCGTAAAGGCGCAGAATGTCGGCAAGACAGCAGGCAGTATATGCCTTGACCCCTCTGTCCTTGTGAAGCAGCAGTGAAACGTGTATCAATTCTGAACGCGCTGTGTTGAGAGAGGTGACATCGACGTTTTCCTGATCCAATGTCGCGAGCTGAGTGTGGAGAGTTTTCAGTTTCTTGAGCAGAGCGTCGGTCGTGACACCCTTTCCGGCGAGCTTTTCATTGAAAGTGAGCCGTTTCTTGGTGTTCTGCGCGCCATGGCGGGTCTTTGGCGCCATTGACTGAGTGGTTGGGGATCAAGGAGTTCACGTTCAAGGCCTGATCATTTGAATTTGGCGAGGCACGCGTTGTTTACCTTTGTCCATTTTGGCCCGTCTAACATTTTCCAGAAAGCTTTCATCATCCCGAATCTCATGTCAAAATCTCTGCAAAAGAAGGCCCCGCTCCCTTCAAAGGAAGCCTCTTTGTTCAAAGAGCTTCTATCATTGTACGAGACTCGTCAACTCAAGAAAGGCCTCAAAACAGCCGACCAGATTCTCAAGAAATCACCAGAGCACGGAGGTCGGTGTTATCATCCTCACTCAGATCAACCCTTCGCTCATCGCACGATCTTGCTCTAGAAACACTATGCATGAAAGGCCTCATTCTCACCAACATGGCCGGAAGGCGCGACGAGGGTCTTGAATTGGTCAAAAAGGGTGTCCGACTGGACTTGACATCACACATCTGCTGGCATGTCTTCGGACTTGTTCAGAAGGCCGACAAAAACTACGAGGAAGCCTTAAAATCGTACACACAGGCCCTTCGGTTCGACAAGGTGCGTAAATTACGTTCTCAGGGGACCATTCAGCTGATATACATGAGGTCAGGATAATCTGAATCTACTCAAAGACTCGGCCCAGCTCCAGACCCAGCTCCGTCTATATGAAAACTTGGTCGACACTCGGCATAGCATCTTGAGGCTGAGGCCAAATCAGCGCCAAAATTGGGTTGCATTGGCGGTTGCTCATGATTTGAACGGGAACCCAAGGGAGGCACGGATGGTTTTAGAACATTATCAACGTTCATTAAAGGTCTCACCATCATGTCCTTCCGCGTTATCCACCTGTATTGACAATGTATTTTCCGTTAGAACGTACCCGACTACGATGTTGAACACTCTGAAACACTGTTGTATTATGTTCACATACTTGAGGAAGTTGGAGATCTCTCGGAAGCCCTCTCTGTGTTAGATACAAGTTCAAAATCGCGATCTATTGTCGATCGTACATCAATCCTTGAAATTCGCGGTAATCACGAATCTTAAACGACTATACTATTCTTTGCTTATTAAAATTTATATCTAGCGAGGTTACTCACCAAACTGAAGACACCAGAAGCAGATGAAGCATGGCGATCTCTGATACAGCACAACCCCGATAGTTATGAGTCATTCCGTGGTTTCTTTGGTCATCTTGGGGTCTCTCTCGGTGAGTCATAGACTTTTCGTTGCTAACATCTCCTTATCATCATAACTAGATGAAGAAAATCAAGAAGCAGTGGATTTGTTGGAGGAATTTGTAAACCAGCTGCCCAAAGCCACAGCACCGCGTCGTCTTCAACTCAACGTTGCCTCGGGCGACCGATTTTATGAACTAGTAAAAGCTTATGTGGTCAAAAACCTGACGAAAGGCGTGCCATCCCTGTTTGCGGACCTCAAATCCCTTTATTCCAACAAAGCTAAGCAGCAAGTGATCGAGGACATTGTGGAATCATTGCGGGAGGAGTATGCCTCTGCTCAAAGCACCAAGCCCACCTCGTCTGATGCCTCTGCCGACCCCACAACCTACCTATGGACACTGTACTATCTCGCGCAACATTATTCATACCTATCACAGCCTTCCAAGGCTCTTTCTCTCTTAGATATTGCTATAAAGCATACCCCCACATTACCGGAACTACATATGTGCAAAGCACGAACCCTGAAGCGAGCCGGTGATTATTTGGGAGCAGCTAGATGCCAGAATGACGCGAGGCTGTTGGACGGACAAGATCGGTTCCTCAACACTAAATTTGGAAAATACCTCCTCAGAGCAGGCATGGTTGACGAAGCCAATTCAATTTTTGGGATGTTCACAAAGGTATGCGCTAATTCGATAATCGTTATGAATGGACCGATGTTAATTTATTTTGTACAGAAAGACGCTCCTAGTCCTGCCGCCGATTTGGAAGACATGCAGTCTCTTCTCTTCCTACTGGGTGAAGCCGCTGCGTACAAACGAAACGGAAAACTAAACCTTTCACTCAAGAAATACATTGCCGTCAAAAAAGTTTTCGACGAATTTGAAGACGATCAATTTGATTTCCACGGATACAACTTGCGCAAGTTCACTATCAACATTTATCTAAAGTATGTTTATCTTCGTCCCCAATCGCTTTCCAGCTCTCCTGAAATGGTTGTCATTCAAGGCTCCTAAAGTGGGAAGATCGACTGCGCTCACATCCCGGTTACGTCACAGCAGCAATTGAAGCATCCGCGGTTCGTACAACATAAATTGTTGTGTTCAGTAAAGGAATTTGACTTGTAACTCTTTAGATATTCGTGTCTGTCTTCGACGACCCGTCAATAGTGACGTCTTTAGCATCATCTAGTGAGCTATCTCTCTATTGGTTTTCAGGTTCAAATTGACTGATTGTTTCCTCTCAAGACAAATTAACTGACGCAGAGAAAAAGGCGAACAAAAAGGCCAAGAAGGCCGCTCAGAAGGTCCAAGAGGATAAAAAAGGTTGATTTCGACGTTCTATCTTTCCACGACTCTTCTTCTAATGTAATGCGTTATAGCTCAAGCCGCCACCGACAAAGACCCAGAAACTGTGGTTCCAAAAGACGAGGATCCCGATGGCATGAAATTGATTGCGTCCTCTGATGGTCTTGAACAGGCGTCCAAGCTCCTACATCCACTCACTACTCTGGTCCCTGATAACATTGATGTCTGGATAGCGGTGTATGATGTGGCCATTAGACGAAGTAAGTTTATTTGTCATAACAATTGAAGTGATGACCTGAGTTTTATTTTCTTGTCAGAAAAACTACTGCAGGCCGCAGCAGCCCTCAACTCTGCCGTTGCTCTTAATCCCCATCACCCTGAACTTCATATTCGTCTGATTGATGTCAAGCAGAGAGGTAATTGTCACTGGTATGGTTTCGGTTTCGTCATTAACATGTTTCTTTCTTTTTTTTAAAAAAAAAAAGTGTCTTCTTTACCCCAAACACCCCCTGCGCCCATTGGCCCGATCTTCCTGGAGTCAATTGCAAAACATATTCCTGACGAAGTGTCCCTCGAGACCTACAACTCTCAGTATCTGCAGCAACATTCCTCTGATCCTAAAGCCATCCTAGCCGCTGCAAAAGTCCTTCAGAATCTCAAAGCACCCCTTTCGGACATTGAGGCGACTCTGTTCAGTTTGTTTGGACCCGATGTCAAGCTAGATCCCCCGGTGCGCATTTTCAGCTATATCTGTTTCTCTAAAAATGAGTATTGATGATACACCTCACACAGACTGCGCTTCTGGCATATCAATTCATTTCTTCCACCCAATCGCCACGGGTAGGCGACTTTGCGGCCCAGTGTCAGACGATGTTCCCTCTCTCCACTGTTTTCCGGTCTGCGGCTGAGCTGGCTCCATTACGGGAGCAGGTTATGACTGGTACACCACTTGATGTTACTCTGGAGGAGCCTTGAACGCCACGGGTGTAGAAATAAATGTAGAGATATGTTGCTTGCTTATGTGGAGAGACCAAGATTTGTCTCTATCATTTCTAATCAATGTCTTCCCAATCCCATGACACGCCTTCCTCTTAGAAGAATCAATACACACAAGAAAATAAGCCTGGTACACTCTTTGTAGCAACTTTATTTTGCAGTGGGAAGACCATTACCTAATATCAGTGACTTGCTTGACACGCGCTGAACAATATTTTCCAGCCCTCTTTGTCTGCATCTCGATGTTTTGTGCGTCCTGAATGACCTTGGTACACCGTCCTACATTCACCAATCGGGAGGAGGAGCGACTTCATACTCTGTCTCCTCAAAATCTTAGTTACATAACTTCCGATTTGTCAGGCTAAGTTGGCGCATGTGATTCAGCGATGCCCCAGATGGTCTGGCAAACTACTCGCAAACACCACGAAGCACATACTTCCAAAGCCTCGATAAGATATTCGAACTCTTTGCTTCTCTGAGGGCTGTACATCTACGGGTAGGTGGGGCACTGACAATGCTTCCGAGGCATTGTCCCAGGTTGTCCCCGAGTCTAAGTCCCTTCGAGGGCTTTGGTTTCCATGCGGGGTTACAGCTCTGCTTCACGTTCCTCGTTCAAATCTATTCAAATCGCGATTATGTTCGATTGCTTGGACGATCTTGGACACTGCAAGACCCCTGTCGTCACCACTGATTCCGAGCAAAAACATTCCCCCAAAATTTATCACCCCTTGTATGTTATCTTTGTGTTATCTTGTCCGTACGTGTCAAAACGGCGAATAAAACATTGCACAGGTCAAAAACTGGTTGTATATGTGCATAGACAACTATAATCTATTCCACAAACCAGCAGAAAAACCAGTGAGGATACATTTCCTGCAGGCCCAGAAAGATCGAGGAGAGCAGGGGTGCTTGATCGGAGCATATAGACATGGCTGCAAACAACCAGACGATGATCTGCGCCACTGAAAAAATGACGCGACTCTTTCGGCCAAATCTCTCCAAATCTCAAGCTGAAAGAGGACCCGTGAAAGTACACCCAGATGCCTGTTCCCAAAATGGTCAAAATCTGGGTTTTTTATCCCCGGAAATTTCGATTTTTTTTTCAAAATTCTATCCCCAATTTGGCGGAGGCATCAAGGTCGCCCAAATTTTATCCCCGAATCGGAGGAGGCATATAAAATAGGGTATTTTTCATGATTTTCGACGTATTTTCTCAAAAAAACCTCTTCCGAAGCCTAAACCTCCTCCCTGAGGGTATTTAAGTACTATAGAACAAAATAGAATGCATTACAACAAAAAAGTAAGAACAAGATTGCAAA
>JAIFHD010002368.1:0-13210 GCA_019721455.1 Psilocybe mexicana
ATACCGGGGGTGATGAGGAGGAGGTTGGTGAGGGCCATATTCATCGTTGCTTCAACATAGATATATCCCGGGATCGAGTCCCTGAGGACAACCGAGCGAATTTGATGGTGGTCTTGGGCAGTCCGGAATAGTGATTCCATCGCGGTGTATTCCAATCCGACCTGTAGGGAAACAGGATATCAATATAGATTTCACGAAACATGAACGAAAATATACATACACGACATGCAATTCTCCATAGAGGATAGTCATCGAGCTTTGTGACAAATGGAAGCAGATTTTCGATGTAGTGAGCCTCCTCCCAGGCGCCCTCTCGACGACCTCGGATCCGAGCCCTGTCGAGATAATTGTTCCAATCTTCATCTTCTTCGTCGTTTCCATCCGCTCTATCTTTTCCATCCGCGCTTGATTCGATTTCATCATCCGATGCGACCGTTTCATCGTCGAAGAACTCTACCAATAATCAGAGATATGAGTGCTCCGAAACGTGGCTTCTAAACAGGAAACTTACGCAACATCAGATCGTTTTCTGCCTCATCGTCAGTGCCCTCTCGTTCGTCGTCGTCGGTGTCATCTGCTTCAACGTCGAGGAATTGGGCGATGTGGCTTGGCGGTGTCTATTCATAGTGAGTCAGATCTGATTCAACCCATTGTCGTTCGATTGTACTGACCTTCATGTTGTCGCTTCGTTGACTGAAGGCTTAATTAGTAAATCATTGCCTCTTACGGGTTTCTCTTCAACATCTTATCTCCAAGCTGTATCTTATCTTTTAATCTCTTATCGCAATGCCTTGAGCTTTTATCTCTCATTTGTTATGTGATTATTTAACGATATGGTACAAGTTTATCTATACAAATAGTATGGAATCACACGACTTACCTGTTTGGGCGTTGAAGGGGCTATGTGAGGCGAAGAGGAGGAGAGGAGGAGATGGTGGTGGTACGAGAAGAGGAGGGAAGCGTGCGAAAATGTAATTCCGAGAATGGTATGCTGCGTTGACCGATTTTGGAAAAGCCGAAACCCGGCACGGCATCGAGCGGGCCGCAGCCATGACACAATGATGATGATGCCGAACGACGGCAATCACAATCCACGGGCCGCGACCTGAAATGGATCGCGCCGTTTCAACAATCAGCAGTGGCACTTGCCACCCACCGCCATGTCCCCTCTCTCTTATTCTCCTCTTGCCACCACCATGTACGTCGGACTAGTCCGTGTTCACCACAGACCCCCACCCTCGATCCCACTGCTCTCCATTACCACCGTCTCCATCAAGCGCCTATACGATTCGTACAACGTTCTGGTCACTCCATCCCACCAGATACTTACGTAATCAGCCCTAACCCTAACCCTGAGGGACCCTGTCAGAGGACTTGTTTGCGAACGGATCCTTGCCTGTTCCAAGGCTCTTCATCAACTTTCAAGTCCACAAATCCGCTGCAGTTTGCCTCGTCGACGCGGAGAAGGTAGATACCGACCACAACGTCCAAGATTCAGCACATCTTTTATTTGACCGTCAGTTTTTTGTTTTCCTTTCTTTCTTTTTTTTTTTTTTTTTTCTCGTTTTTTTCGGTCTCTGAACATACAACTGACATGTTTGATGTTTCAATAGGTTGACAAACTTCTCCGTGCTTCACGACATCTTATCGACGTCTTCTGGACAACCCTCCTTTTTGAATTGTGCCTTCTTGATCTCCTACCCGCTTAGTTCTCGGCGTTGATGAGTTCGGATACAAACCCCGCCCCCGCAAATCAGGGGTTTTCTGGTATAGATTCCGTCTTCATAATCTGGCCATGGACGGTTTTAGTGGGTATTAATCAGTCGTTGCGAAGCAGGATCCTGTGTGTTGTCGTTGGACGACCCCCAAACTAACAATACATCGAGTTATGAAGAAGATGATGGAGTTACCAGAAACACTAAAAATCAGAACTTCGAGGACGTTGTGGCTGTAAGCAAGCTTGTTTTTAACACTATTGCGACCATAGCTGACAGTTTATTCAGGAGTTAGCTGTCGTACAAAGGCAAATAGATCAAGGACTCGCGTCGACGAAGGATAGGATACATGAAATCGATCAAATGCGTCAGGCTTCCAAGACTGCGCGAAAGGAGGTACGAGAATATTTTGCATGTTGTTTGATTTGTCTTCGTTCCTTTTTACTAATCCAAAGTATAGATCCGCCAAAAAATCGAAGGTTACTTAGAATGTCCTGTGTGTTCAGTTTTCATGTTCAATCCGTATACGTAAGTTAAACTTCATTTCACTTTGGATTTATCATTGTATCTTTGACTGATCGCGTCCTTCTGTGTTCAGAGTACATCTTTGCGGCCATTCTATGTGTGCGCCGTGCCTTCTAAAGGCGTTCAAATACCAAAAAAAAATGCACAACGTCGATGATAGGGAGACGTGGGCCTACTTTCTAGGGTTCGCCACCGACAAACTCCTCAAAGACATGGAAGGGGATGAAGAAATGTTAAGTGGTCGTCAACAACTGACCACGGTTTTCCATCCTTCGTACTTCATGCGCAGCATCTATACGTGCCCGTATTGTGCCGACTTTGTCCATATCCGTCCCGTCCTGGATGTCTCTTTGAAGGCCATGGCGAGTGTACTTCACGGTGACTCCCCCGCACCTGAACCTAGCATATGGGACCCATACTTTCCTCGTCCGTTTGAGTATGATAAGATGGAATACTTCTTTTGATCGTTGATTTTGTTGTTGACACCATTCGCCCATACTGCTACCTGACCGACCATCTTCAAAAATCCACTTTTTTCTTCTTGTCTTGTTGGGTACAAATTTAGTACATTCAGTACCACTACAGGCTACATTGTATCACTACAAGATATAAAAAATTCGATCGTCGTCCTGCATTACAAATTGATGAGTCAGTGTTCTCACACCCTTTTTCCCTCTCGTTGATTCGATTCGGCCGCGTCCTGTATTCCTTGAATCACCTTTGACTCTCGTTCGACAATGGATCCTGCGATCGGTGACTCTGTTTCTTTTGATCCTCTGTGCAGAATTTGACCGTGGTTTCTACAGATAGTGATGCTGTCATTGATTTGTCGACAGATGACGAGTCTGCGTACACGCCAATCAACCCTTGTCTGTCGGTCTTGGCGTCAAAAATCAGGGTATGTGCATCGTAACTTCAACACAGAAAGACCAGAGCCGGACGTATTTTCTCACAGCGACTTGCGTTTAAACGGGAAAAATTGAAGGCAATTGAGGCCGAATTAGCCAGACAGGACGCACGACTTCAGCGAGAGCGTCTACATACGGAAACAAAGGTACGCCATGTGAGGTATGGCGGAATGCTATCATGTTGATGGACGTATACAAGCAGATCAAAGATACAGTCAACGATATTCTCGTGTGCACAATGTGCAGTGAAATCATGTTTGACCCTTATACGTGAGTTCAACACTCTGTTTCGTGATCGTCATTGTTATGGAAGGCTGAATGTTATTCTTTGCTTTTACTTAGTCTCCAAGAATGCGGCCATACATATTGCTGTCAATGTCTTGGCACTTGGTTCCATTCACAGGCGCACAACTTCGTACCAAATGACTTAGAAGAGGAGAACCGGGCAGATGTGTTACATGCCCTGATCGCGATTCTCAGAAGAACGCTACCAGATTTGACGCCAGAAGGACTGTCTGCCGTCCTTTATCCGTCCAGCTTTGCGAAACCGATGTTCAACTGCCCGATTTGTCGTACTGCTGTGCCTGTCCGTCCAACAAGGAATACCACCCTAGAAAAGATGGCTCTCACTCTCTGCGGCCCTCGTCCCAAGGACCGTCCAGTTGTACCGCACCCCTGGAACGAACTTTTCCCTTGTATCCTTGACACACCTTCAACAGCGATTTGAAGGCACTTATTGTGCTTGCTTCGTGCCGTTTTGGGAGAGTTTCTTGTCGCCCTTCGCAGAGCAATCAAAGGGTTAACCATCCCCACAAGCTGAACATTAAAACTCACATGTCTTGAACGCGCGCTCAACCAGAATCTACTATCGACTCGAAAAAAAAAAAAAAAAAGGAATTTATACGATGGACGATATTAAAGCCTCACTATAACACACATTTTTTGGAGGAGACACCAACACTACCATCAGAAGTCCATCAAGATCACATATACATTTTATGCACCAATACAACCTCGTTACTATGCACAGATATGTTCAGAATTGAATCGTGAAGAGGACGCGACGGGACCGTGATGAGAATTTGTAGTCTGCCTATACTTAATGAAACTCCGATTATTGCATTGGCCCTTTTGAGATTGCCGAACAGGGCACCGAATCAAACGATCAAATTGGTTGTCTAGACGGGTCTGGATTCACTTATTGATTTGTCATATCTTCAACCCTAACCTTCTTGATCACATTTCTTTCTTCTCCCTCTTCGAAGTTGTTTCATTCACGTTTGCTTCAAGTTTGCTTGCGCTCTTTTGTGTTCGTAGCCTTGCTGAATGACTGCTGGATTCCGGATTCTAGGATCCCACTGATGTTGTTTATTGTGTCGGTCTGAAAAGTCCCTGATCAATATCTGTTAGGTTTTATACCCATTTTTTTTTTACTTTGATTTTTTGACGTGTTCGCTGAATGGTGTTGTTGAAAATTTCATTGTTCACCACAGAATATCAGAATTGAATCTCACCGCGTCCCTCTATTGCTCTTCCGAATCCACCTAATCTTGTTTCGAAATCTAACCTCGCCCGTTATTGTGGGTTTCGGTTATGAACCCCGAGACTCAGAATCAGGGGTCGACTGGTATAGATTCCGCCTTCATATCCTGTTTTCGGATGTGTTGATCCATTTCCTTGATGCAGAAGCCGGATCATCTCTGGATGGGCAAACCAGTATCGTGTTAAGTTGTCGCGGAGTGGGCGACCTGATCAAGGGCACCGAATGTGAAGAACTTGCTCGCATTGAGAAGGCAAGTTTTTTTTCTTTTTTTTTTTTTTCTTTTCTTCCCTGTTTTCTGCTGCTAATGTGTGTTTGATGAACGAGCAGGAACTATCTAATATGGACAGTGAACTTTGTCAAGCCCTCGTCCTGAAGAAAGATCGGGCTCGAGAGATTGGTCGGATGCGCGCGATTTCGAGCGCGGAACGAGATGAGGTATGAAGTGATAGCTTGTCCAGAAACAACGCTCGTTAAATGTTTTGTGTAGCTACGCGAAAATATCGAAGAATACTTGAAATGTCCTATCTGTTCGAATGTCATGCACAATCCATACATGTACGTCGATTCTGCTATCCGTGACTGTATTTTTTAATCGACGACAACCCTCTATGTCAGAGTACATCTATGCGGCCATTCTCTCTGTGAAGCATGTCTTTTAGGGGCATTTGAGGAACAGAAAGCAACCCGTCACAACACCGAATTCGAACAAGAGTGTTTTCTCCGTGATACGGACCGCATCCTGCGCCAAATCGTGGAAGACATGGAAGGGCCGCAGAATCTTTTGAGTGGTCGTCAACAATTGACCACAGTATTTCATTCTTCTTACTTCGCGGCCAATATTTATCATTGTCCGTTCTGCCAGGAGTTCGTTCGTATGCGCCCCGTTCTTAATTTTTCTTTGAAATCTGTGGTGACTGCCATGTACGGCGACTCTCCTGCACCCGACCCCAGTATCTGGAATCCATATTTTGCTCCTCCGTCTTTGTATGAAGAAGACGACTAGTGCATGCACACTGGCACAGCACTATGTTCAACTACTGCGCCTATTCATTTCTTCACGGTCGCCTCGGCTTTTTATTTATTACACGCACACTATACTATATCTACCGTACAGATACCTTGACAAGTACCCTCATATCTTGAAACATATGTATTGTAGCCTCCTACCTTCTGAAATTTAAAAGCTGGAGATATCGGGGGTCCAAACTAATATTTCTCGGTCTTCGGTCATCACGTGATATCTTGAACAAGCGACGAGGGACAATGGCTGAGCGCTGATGTTCAATTCGTACCTCTCACCATCTCGTCAAGTCAGCTTTCATCACTGAACAATTGCCTCATTAATATTACCTTTTCCTGTCTTATGGATCTCGCTGACGGTGAGTCGGTTTCTGGTGTTGGAGTTTTCAGACATAAAATGACGATCCGAGTCTTTTTTTGACAGACCCTCATAATGTCATCGGATCGACCACCGACTCGGACGAAGTACACAATTCTAACAATCCCTGTTTGAGTTTCTTGGCCTCCAGATTCAGGGTATGTTGTGGTATCTTCTTGATAAGATGCAGTCTAACATATCAATCCTTTTGTTTCAGCAACTTGATCTTAAACGAGAAAAGTTGCGAATGATTGAGGTTGAAATAGCCAATTATGAAATAGATCATGAGCGTCAGCGCGCAGAACCAAAAGTATACCGTGTTTTATGTCATAGAAGTGTTGCGCTTACAGGATCGTTCTAGATCACAAAAATCGTCGATGACATTCTCACATGTATAGCTTGCAATGGGATCATGTTCGTCCCCTATGTGTGAGTTTGTGGTCCCTTGATGCATATTACGAGTTATCTACTGATTCTCTCCTTTCCAGTCTACCGGAATGTGGCCATACCTATTGTGGCGGGTGTCTTGCCACTTGGTTTGGATCTCAGAAGACTATTTTCACACCAGACGCCTTTGAAGTGGATAATCGCGACAGAGTGCTAAAGCTCGTCATCAAGGTTCTCAAAATGGCTCTTACGGAAATCAACCCCACACCATCGTCAATTGTGCTTGATCCGTGTCACTTTGCCAAACCCATCTTCACCTGTCCGACTTGCCGCACTGCAGTTCCTGTCCGTCCAACCGAAAACATTGCCTTGGGAAATATTGTCGTCGCCATCCATGGACCTATCCCGGACGATCAAGTAAAACCACAACCATGGGATGAACTGTTCCCTTGCATTCTGGATGAATCTTAGACGAGAGACCATTAACGCCATGTTTTATTCTTCCTTTCTTTCATTTATCTGTGACCTAAGTTCGGAGACAGGTGCTAAAATCGAGTAAATCTACTACAAACCCAGTAATACCATCTGTCCACAACGAAACATGGTTTTCAATCCATTTCTTGATTTCGTCAAAAGATATTCTGGTAATTTACGACAGCCATTCTTGCGTGACATAAGGATACGGGATGATCTCTGACTTGGGACTTAATGACAAAGTGAAATGGTATTGCGACCTCCCAAAGATATTTTTGTTCATCAAATTTCCGGTTGACCCCGCTCTGCATCTATTAATAGTCGCCACTCACACGAACAGCTTCGGCATCATCCCCATACCCCATATGACATATCAACCTCGGCTACTATTTATTTCCGACAACACCCGAATTTGCATCATAAGTATTCACCACGATAATTTCGGCCTAACTCCAGCATCATATAAACCAACTTCAACCCCACTTTATCCCCCAGAAGCCTTTACTATTCCACTCACCTATAATCACAATTCGCCAATCCCATTCGCGATGAACCAGTACATTGGAGTTCAGCATTCGTTGATGGGTCTGACGACGAAGTTATATTGGTGCCGTTCTATGCTAGTAACTCAAATAGCAAGTCTGTATATAAATGTGTCCATCAGAAAGTCCACCCTAAATCTATTCCTTTCCTAGGAGAATGCCGTGTCGAACAACATATCCCCGAAGATCCCTTATTGACCTTACCATTACTGGAAATCCTCTCAAATTTAGAGGAATACACAGAATCGCAATTTGCGACTGGCTATATGGAGGAATTTGGCGATTGATAGGAATAATTCCTCGACTTTGGAGCTCACCAAACATGTGATTACAATTCTCAGCAGAGTAGGAATTGTATTTCAAGACATGGAGCATGGAATGTCAGAAGGAGCATAATTTCGCCGAGGGCCCTTACATTATCCCAACCGTGTCTTACCAACCATGGGAAGAGCGCAAGACACCTAAAAGAGAAGGTTCTTGAAGCTGTCAAACTCAAGATGACAATGGATATTTATTAATCAACTTGATTATTATTTTGCTTAATGTGGATCATAGTACACAAGAAGAATGGGACGCTTCAGATGCTAAACGAACCCATGAACATTAGAGGTTTTAACGCCCTATATTTCTCAAAGTTACGCACTTATAAAAGCTAACTGATCAGGGTTATGTCACCACTCAAAGATCAAGTCATCAGAAACTTCAAATGCAGGATCAACAGACTTATCCAAAAGCGATATTTAGCCAAATATCAATGACATAATCCGTACCTTCTCCAAATCTTTAAATAAAGAACGTCCAGAAATTCTTGAGAACAATAACGTCACATTCCAAGCCTCCCATCTTCGACCATGACAGACATCCCCTCTATGTTGCATACCCTTCGTCATCAACCTGGCATGCCACATCTTGCACCTGTCCCATCGGAGACTCCACCTCTTCCACCAACCTCTATTGAATTTGCACCTCCACTCTCATCTACGTCGTCTCAGGATACTTTCATTCTCCATCACCAAATTCATGAATTGGGAACTTTCTCGCTTGCTCAGATCAATCGCCAGGAAACCCAATACCCACGTACCTCACCAGATCCCACATATATTTCCTCTACCTCACCAGATTCATCTCAACATACCATTTTCACATATGAACACACCAACGACGACAACACTCATTCTGGCCTCGACTCTCGTACTGTCGTACTCACCTACCCTTGTCCCCATGAAAGGGCAGCGTGTCCAAGGGCTCCACATGAAGATGATACCTTGGCTCAGTTTGCGCATTATCTCCTTCGCACCGGAGGACGCTTACGGTTTCCAAGACGGAGCCATCGTTCCTTTATCCATGGCGATATCTACTCTCTTCCTTATCGTGCTGTCAATCCCATTCCCTTCTCTGATGAAGAATTTGCGAGGAACTGGGAGGCAGCTCCTCTCGAAAAGGACATCTCTACTCTTGACATGACAGAGGAAGGAGTTTATGAAGGAGCGATCTACACGCTGTCCACTACTCCCTATTCGTCCAAAGAATTTATTTCTCGTGGAACCTCAATTATCCTCAACAAGAAGAATTCTGCCTATGTCAGATATTTTGTCATGATTCGTCGCCACATGAATCGTGACTGTTCCCTTATCCAAGTCCACGCTATCACCTACGACAATAGATTTGTCAGATACGACCACCCCGACTGGCCCGCATTCTACATGTTTATTCCCAACCAGTACTGCAAGGTCCCTATGCCTGAAGAACTGGTTCCCTTTTACAGTCACTTCATCAAAAGCCCTTCATCGTCATTGTCGTCTTGGTGGAATAGGTTCAAGAAGATTGGACACAAGGCTTCATCGTCTGTTGAAGAAAAGAAGTGGGATGTGGAAACCATTTGCTAACTTATTGTCGCTGTTATTATTGCCGTCATCGTCATTGTCTTCCTTCTTTCTGTCGTGTTTTTCTCCTGTTGCATAGTATTCACTCGATTCCTTTTTGTTGCATAGTTTTATTTTACACTACCCTTTCGATGCACTCTTTGACACTCCTTATAGTTCGTACTATCTTACTATGTTGCCGTATCATGTTATTGCACCAATTAGAATTTTATATTGTCGTTGAAAGTTTGAAAACTGTCGTAATCCTGCAGTCTTACAACAGATGCACCAGCAAACAAAAGAAACAAAGAAAAAGGTATATATTCTGAAGCGAGGCTTGAGCAATTATCTACAAATATATGAATGGGTTGTAAATAAAGGAAATTGTCAGATTTTAGATAAAATAAATGTGATGATGAGTTTGTTTGTATGACGAGAGTAGCGCTTGAATTTGAGGACATCTCGGATCATATGATGTGCCCACAGCGTCAATTTAGTGGGAGGAGGGGCAATTATATCGGTGTAGTACTTGTAAAGTTGTTGGGGCATAGGAACCTGGCAAGCATAGTTTGGAACTTCAAGAATGACTGCTGGCCAGTCTAGACACGCTGCCAAAATAAGGTCTTGTTCCTTTGAATAGACGTTGAGTTGGACCCAGGAAACGTGTGTGTTAATGCCGCGGCGAATTGTAGCAATATAGCGAACCTCATGGCTAAATAGCCCGCCAATAATAAATGATGATCCCCTTCGCACTGGTTCAATAAAGCGATTGCTGACCCAGAGGCGAAAATATGTCCCACGGAATTCTTTTTCTTCGTGATAGGCTTCGTCCTCAAGTTGTGTAGGAGTAGAGGCCCAGATGGCTGCAAATTCTGCTGCAGAGAAGTGTCCCGGGTGGATTTCTGCATGGCGTCCATCAAAAGTTTCATCGTGTTCGACTACCCGATAAGAACGGCAACCTTCAAAACGTTTGCGCCCTTGACATCCCTCGATGTGTTGAATTTTGTAACCAAGTGCGTGCTGTCGGATGTTGTCGAGGCCATATCGGGGTATGTTGGATGGCACTGCGATGGACGAAGGCTCTGAACTGCGCGTTGAAGAAGAGAGGCGTTCTCTAACATTCAGAAGTGGGAGTGTATAGACACGTTTTGGCTCCGTGATACCATATTCAGCGATGGATGTATTAGATGCTATAAAAATTCACAATTCAGCAATTAAACTTTTGAATGCAAATAGAAATTAAAAAGAAATTCCGTAATAAGCTCACCCTGTCGCTGTACCACATTTGTACCGCTTGAGGCGCTGCCCAAATCCTGTAATTGGATCCACTCTGTGTCACAAGTTGGAAGAACAGTGCAGGACGAGTTTCGTGATGGTGCAGTATACAATTTGTCCATGTTTTTGGTGTTGTTTAAGACTATAAAGTTGATGAGCGTGTGGTGTAGAGTTTTGGGATAGAGTACCTGTACAGACAAGCCTGGCGATTCAGGATGACAGGAATGTTTATGTATCATCTGCCGGATGTTTTCTGTCACACTTTCGTAAGTCGGTCTTAATTAGGGATAGCGCAAAAGCTGACCTCGGATGTCGGCAGCTGTGTTTCTGAGTCATCATCGAACCAGTTAAAAGTCCCAGTTTGGCGGCCCCTTTATCTGTTCTCCTCTGACTTGATGATGCACATTCTACATGATTGTGCAGGTCATATAATGTCATGACTCATCTTATCTGGGAATGTAAGTGCACAAGTCAGTTAACAGAAACCCCCAAACATGGAAAGTATAAAAATCACCTCTCCTTCTACACCCTTTAAAAGATGTGTCAAGTATGTGACATAATTATGTCATTGGGGCATTTGGTCGCTATATCCCATGCTGTGATGTTCAAATGCCAATCATAGCTGTAATATATTTTCGCTGTCGTTGTTTTAGCCGGAGAATGGGCCAGATATGATTCAATCATCTTGAGTGGTTGGTTGAACGATTGTTATCTATCTGTGAGAATTTTGAAATAAAACAAAAAAGTGTATTTGTGCGCACACGTAATAGCTCTGACAAATCTTCTTAGAAATTGTTGAAACATCTATATAAGCGCATTACACATGGAACATATAACCATATAATATACCCTTCGCATGAACACCAGTGCTCTCACAGTATCAAATGTTGCGCTTGATGGCTTTTGTGGGTCAATTCAATCTCTGACTATGACCTTTTATTGATTTCCAATAGCCCTTTTTTCAAGCAGACATCCAAGGATAAAGAATAAACAACTTGAGTTGCTAGTGATCCTTCGCTATGTTCCAGGGGATAGGATATGGCATGAATTGAAGGAGATTGGATATTGGTCTATGCTATTGGAAGTTAGCTGGACTGATATATTATGTCAGTCAAATAGTCCTGATCAACGAATTCAGGTGAGAGTCATTTCTATGCTTATGATGATTAATGTTAAGCAGTGTCTAAGATCATTCTCCTCCGCAACAATATATTCAAGCTGTTCAATGACGTCAACTCAGCAATAGCTTTGGCTCATGGTGGATATGACATACGCTCCTCTGAATTGTTGACACCGGCCATTGTCGCTCATATAGCATCAAATGATCTATTCCAAGATCTTTTAGATCACGACAAGAAGCAAATAGTGACAATTACTGCCTGTTATGTTGATGAGATGTTATGGAGTGCGACTCTCACCCCCAAAGGCATCCCAATGACAGAAAATTTGAATGATGCAATGCACCTCCTAAAGTATGGGATGAGTAAATTTAATGGAGTTACAGTGAGTGCTTTTTTTTTTTTTTTTGTCAAATTATTTAAATATTTACTAATGTTATTTATTTTTATTTTTGATCTAGCCATCTATTATTCGTTCAGATATATTGTATGTTACAGCACAGAACTTGTGGGCTGCATGTGTTTATTAAATATTTATTGAATAAACACTAATCCACAAGAAGTATAATGTGTTATGTGTGCATTTATTGAGACTATTCAAAGAGTCGGAGGAGAATGGGAGGACTCAGGAGGGAGGATTCTTGAGAGTCCAGGTTCTGCCCGCGAGGGCCATTTAAGGGAATAGAGATCTTGGTTCATCTTATCTTATCTTAAAATCTTATCTTCAGCTATCATATCTCATCACATGATTGGGAGTTCTAGACAACTGCATGCAAACTTGTGAGTAATTGTGTCTTGGTTTTGTTGGTGTTGATGAGTGGTGGTGGGTAAAGGTGTTGCTGGTCTGGTGACCTTGCTATGAGAGTAGTTCTTCAATACAAATTTTGTGAGAGTTGGAATTTTTTTTGTTGAAAGATAAAACTTAAAACTTTTCATTCTCGGAAAATAAAACATTTACTTGGTCAGAAAAAAGTTTCTGCGAAGATATAAAGTTTTTCCGATGGTGGAAAAGTTATATCTTTGGAATAAAAGTTTCGTAGACATGTGATAAAAGTTTTTCATCAAGAAAAAATATTTTTCATAAGATAAAACATTTCTGGGCTAGGCGAAAAGTTTTGCCCTGCAGAATAAAACTTTGAGCATTATAGAAAAGTTTTCGATGCAGGGTAAAACTTTTACAATGTAGGAAAAGTTTTCTTCTTGAAATAAAATTTTCTGTAGTATGGACTGGTGTTTGAACACATATTGAATCTGACATGTAGACCTTGGACTCTTGTTCGAACACAAAGGCTGGAAATACTATTTGAATATGAGCCGACTATTGTTCCGATAGTAATTCGGGCCATATGTTGTTGTGTGAACACGTTGACGAGCTCTGCGTGAATATGAGCCGACTATTGGTGTTCCAATAGTAATTCGGGCCATATGTTGCTGTGTGAACATGTTCATGACCTCTGGCGTGAATATGAGCCGACTATTGTTC
>JAIFHD010002372.1:0-11793 GCA_019721455.1 Psilocybe mexicana
GTGAGCTGATCAATAGCGCTCTCCATTGTCGACAAACTTGCGACGCTGCTCGGACGACGACGATCGGCCTATCTGCTACAGTGTCCCCGTATCTTGGTAGTCGGCTGGTGAGGATGTCGAAGATCGTCATGAAGCAATCCATGCTGATATTTGAGATGGGACTAGAAGTGGACATCGTTGTAATCGCGAACCGTTCTTCGAGTGGGCATTAACTAAGGTAGAAAAAACTGAAGGTCATACGCTGGGTTAAGATTCAAGTTGTTTTTGTGGGTCTGGACAAGCGGACCCAGAGCCGAGGATTATCTTGACCCACGTGTTCTCCGAAAGGAGAAAAATAACGTGACTGGATTTGACGAAATATTCAGAAAAAATTGCTCGACGAGTTGATGGACTCCGAGTCAATCAGAAGTTGATATTGTTATTGGTGAGTATCGAAGCAGCATATATTCACCAGGGTCTCGATCTGACGGCTAAGGGCCAATATCGCTGTGCCATCGGACCTCCACTTCGAAAGGGATTTCGGCGCTTGGTTCAATAAACCTGAAGACCATTTTATGATATAATGTACGTACGTCGATGTTATACTATCTGTTTCGTGATCCTACTACATCAATAAAAAAGCGCTCTTATTCCAATGACTTGCCCGTGTACGATCCGATGTAAGATATCTTATTAGTATTACAAAATTGAACCAGCATTTTAGCGCTATTGAAACGAAATTACAATGGCAAAAAAGGATTTCAGGTACAGATAAGGGACAACCATGATTTCGACACCGTGTAATTGCCTTGTAATGAGCTGAAATGCTTCCATGCCCATTGTAAGGGTGGTGGCCATGTCATTGCAATCCATTACAAGATGACTAGCATCATTGTACCGTGTTGAAATGGCGTCAAAATCCTTTCAGTGCTATACAATGCCATTAGGAAGGACATTACAAGGTCGTTACAAGAGGGGCGGGAGCCATACCAATGACTCATAGTGATGAGCACGGGTTTGGCAAACCCGCCGGGTCCACGGGTACGGGTGCCGGCGGGTCGGGGCTCGGGTGACCTCGAGTCCACCCTCGCCAAACCCGCAAGCTTTTGGCGGGTTTTTTACTCACTATATATCTCTAATTAATTTATCTTTTAATGAAATTACATTCAAATAACTATACTACCTAGTCTAATGTGTTTGAAACTTACCTGAAATGTTGTGTAGATGGTTGGTAAACGGACGAGTTTCGTTGTCGGAACGTTCCGGGATGAATTCAAACTCCGATTAGTCGTCAGACAATGTGACGTGGCTGTTGTTTCAGCACTTTCAGACTATGTACAGCCTCGGTAAGTGTGTTTTAATGAACTTAATGATATATATTAATGTTCTTATGCTTATTTACAGTAGAACAATCTGATTCTGCACGGAAAACCCGCAGGGAACCCGTACCCAGCGGGTTTGTGAGGGGACCCGCCCCCGTGGTGACGGGTACCCGACCCGTCGTGGGCGGGCCGGGTTTCTGACGGGTCGGGTCACGGGTGGGTCTCGCGCTGGCCGCGGGTCACCCGTGCTCATCACTAATGACCCATGAGATCAAGAAAAAAAAAAAACTGTGTACTACAGGTCAGCGAAGCCAAAGTCCTCTTCGTCATTAAGCCCACAACCGTCTTCAGCACCCAGAGCATCATCCGCAGAGTCAGTGGCTCCGTTACTTTGATCGCTATCTGACTCCGAGTCATCTGAATCCGCAGCTGCCTGCGAAATCAGTCCAACGCCGTATTCATAGTCCGTGTCCTCTTCGAGAATCGCATCGTCTACGTCAATCTCATTGACTTCCTCATCACTTTCCCCCTCTGCTAGAGCACTACCTTGTGACATCGCGGGCTCGTCGAGGTCTTCGTTATCCGACCCACTGTGTTCACCTTGTTGCCGCCACTGGGTTTCCGCTTGAACTTTGTTTCGTTCCAAATCGTCAGGATGTCGATCCGCCAGGAAAGTGTCGCTCGCCCGACGTGTGCTCTTATGGCCAACACCGCCTCCTCGATATCGCATGACAAGATCTCTGTCAGCAAAACTGTGCAAAGAAATGTTGAGATGATAGAATTACCAAGCCACAAGAGTAACTTACTAGTTGATATAATAGAAATTCCAGTCCTCATCGTCTTCGGACTCTAGCCTTGCGTGTCGGGATGGCGGAAGATCATCAACAGTTGAACCATGTTGAAATGCCGGTATGAGATGTACGCCCCGAATAACATCGAGGGGGTTGATAAATCCGAATGCATGTGACACGCCGTTCTCATTAATCTCATGCGGAACAAATCCGATGCGCTGAAGTCGTCGTGCCTTCCATCCACTTTTCCGGGACCGAGACCGCGAAGATGATTGGGGATCGGTACCATACCAACGTACCCAGAGGAAATCAATAGTTTTTGGCTCCGATAATGTTGGATGATCGACAACAACGTGGTAAATCCCAAGGATTCGAGCATACCAATATGGCTCGTTCTCGGTATGGCCAAGGAGAAGAGCATTTGCGTGTGTCCTTGGGTTGAGCGAGTCCTGGCCACGTCGCATATCGTATGTGGTGTAATTGATCCTGAGGACTTTGTGTTTATAGACACAACCTCCGACGATGGATAGATTCAAACGTTCTTCATTTGAGAAAAGTGTGTCATCGCCATCATCAAATCGGTTCAGTATTCGACTCAACAAATGGTCTTTGAGTTGAGCCAAAAATCCCTACCAGAGATAGGTAAGTAAACAGAGGAATATCAGAGTATTCCAGGGACTTACCGTCAGGGCTGGGTCATCGTTGTTGTCTCCCAGCCATGTTGAGAGTTGGATCCGATGACGAGTCTCGTGGGACATCTGGTAATGGTCCTCGGGATTCGACGCCGGTAAGGTTTCATTCTCCGTGAAAGCGAGTCCTACAGTGGGATTTGAGTTACGTGTCTTCTTTTTTTTGCGATTTGCGCGTCCATTGTGGCCTCGATTGGACATATTGAACAGCATTCGCTCACGTCGGACGTGCTTCGCAATTCCAATTGTAAACTTTCCCTTGTTTACACGGGGCCAGTACCGTTTACAACGTCGGTGCTCAAGTTCTCCCTACAATACAATTTACATTAGCATTTGCGGTTTTTCTTCATAGAAATGAAATGATCTCACCACACTGGTGCTGAAGTTATCTGTAGTTCCAAATCGACGAATGTAATCCACATAATCACCGAGTGCGTGAGTTTTGTAGGTTGAGAGATTGAATTTACGCAGTTTGGCTTCAGTAGTGCCCCGCTTTTCTTTTCCTTTTCCTTTCCCTTGGGCTTTGCGCTTGGATGTCTCTTTTGCTCCCTTCTTTTTGGCCTCCGCAGCTTTCCGCCGCCCACGCGATGCTACTTCAGATGGGAGGTCAGTTGTGATATAATTTTCACAGGTCACAGACTGAAATTTTCGAAGAGCGGCACCAAGACGTATAGTCGACCCCTCCAAGTCATTGAGCGTCCGGGTTGTATGGAGACGAAGCTTTGCAAGGCCATGCCACGTGGCCAGTTCGAAAAGTAAATCCAGCACAATATCATTGTCTGATCCTTCAAATATCCCTTCAAAAGCAGGAATAGCGCACTAAACATGGAATATAAGTAGAACGGTAGTTGACAGTGAGCTGTAGTGCATACCTGGAGCATGTCTTCAAAGTCTCGGGCAGCTAACTGCTTCATCTCAAGACTCAGACACATTCTTAGAAAACTTCCGTATGGTGTCCAGCCCAAACGTAGGAATCTGTCGATATCTGAGATTTTATTGCACGGATTTAGTTTAATGAGGTACCGTGACGAGAATTTCAGAATGACTAACCGTTGGTTTAATATCTGAATTTTATCGCCTTCCATAGCGTATAGTAGCCGTAACAGATGGGTAAATGTTGCCTTCCACACCCCAAGCTCGAACTCATGAAGGAGGTCTGGCGCAAACATGTCGTAAAAGTTCACACCGTAAGGTCCAAGCCGCTCGGAGAACGCATTCTGGACATGATTGATCAATTAACAGAATCAAATCAAAGGAAAAATTCACGCACACGTGTGGGAGTCAATGATTTTGGGCTCAGCAGTCCCTGTACCGCTCGCGAGTTGATTTTATAACCCTCGCTATATATCCAGGAACGCGCTGTTTCTATCTTGTCCCTGGTATTCTCACTATCAATTCGGAGTAAGCGCTGGCGACGCTTAATGTCGTTCTTGGTCCCAAGTTCATGAATTTGGCATTTCTGAACAAGACATCGAGGGCACGGATGCTCCCCAAGGTATTTGATCCCGCACAGAATCACCCTGTTTACTGTTCAGAACAGAAATTCTTGATAAATAAAGGGAACTCACTTCTCGGGATAATCTGCTCCATATAGAAAAAATCGGATGAACATACGTCTGATGACTTCATCAATCAAATTGATGTCAAGACCCTCAACATATGCCTCCATGAGGTCATCGTCGAGAAATAAACGGTAAATCTCCTGCATAAGTTCGCGTCTCAAGTGCGTGAGTACTTCTGCACTCGGAGAAACACCAAATTCCTTCAAATAAAAGTCATGTACGGCGTCGTCGAGCTAATAGGGTGTAGAATACATCAGACATTGCATCATAAAAAGACCATCAGACATTGCATCATAAAAAGACAAACAAGACTCGACCTTTGGAATGTATGCCATGTGATGTGCAGAGAACGACGAAGGCTTTCCACGTATATACTTGGACTGGTTCCCAAGATACATGTAAACAGGCCATAGAGATGCATTTCCGAATGTTGCGAGATGTGTTGAATCGGACCACAGAAGGATTGGTGCAATAAACGCCTCAACATCGGATCCTGGAGTCATCTCCGAGCGCAATTTGGTGTACTCGTCGTTGAAGGCGTCGGAGTTGTAGACCTCGGATATGATGCGTTCTGGAGCAGAGTCAGACGATGGCTGCCAGTATTCTTTGAATGGCTGAATGTGGAATGTCCGTGCATTTGGTTCTCTGAACGCCGCCTTGATGACTTCTAACGGCTTCCGGTAAAATAGGCCTGATACATTGTACGTACATGCCTCAGCCTCTGGTCCATGCGACCCACGTGTAGGCGGTGGTAGACGGATTGAGACTGATGTTTCGATCCATCCGTCGTCTGGTGAAAGACACGATTGTGGGTTCTGATTCTCGGGCTTGTAATTGTCCATGAGTTTTGCTTCTCGTGCTGCGTCAAAATTGCGCAGATCTTCAGGACGAAATCCTTCAGATGCAATGAGTGCCGCAAGTTTATTTATTGATGCATAAGACTTTGTGGATGTTCCATCGTACGACCACATCACAAAGTTTTTCTTCGTCAGACTCGTGAATGGCGCAGGATCCAAAGGATCTGATGTTGGATCCATAAACCGTGATGGTGTGGGTGTCGTCCCAGAATCATGGTGGAAATTCGGCGAGTCGGCCAGTGATTCGAGCGGACATTCTGGGGGCACAAACGAGGGAAGGCTGTGATTGTAGACACGGAAAACACCATATTCATTCGATCCTGTCTGGTGCGCACCGCATGGTTGAGCGGCAGAACGAATGTCTAGCACCGCCGGGACAGATGGAGGAAGTATGTCACTATGGGAGACATGCCGCCTGAGACTCCCTTGCCGACGAAGAGAACCATGTGATGACTCGGACAAAATAGACTGTTTGAATATGTTGTTCACATAAAGATATGGTTAATACATCAATATGAACATACCGGACCAGGATTATCTGACATTGGTTGATCCTCAAAGCCCTCTCTGTAGTCCGTTGAAGTGGTCTGATGAATACTTGATGAGGGTTTACTTTCGATGCTGTCCTTGGGTTTTTTTTTTCGGGTACTCTGAGCTTTGGTATAATTTTTAAATGGTGTACATTGACGTTTATGGGAGGAAAGGGATCGGTCGGAAGGCCAGAGAGTCTTGCAACCAAGACATTGGTGTCTTTTTTGATCAGACATGATGTTGTTTTGCAATAGAAATGATATCTTTACGGTCAAATTCTCAGCCAACTGTCCGTTCATACGTGTACAGCTGGCGTTGCACTATTTTTAGCTCAGGGAAACCACGTGACCCGACGCGTCGAAATTTCGGACCGCGACTGGGATGCCGCATTCGTATCTTGCTCTCTGCCACCACCCAGGACAATGCCCCCCTCAAAAAAGTCCTCTGGTGTCTCCGTAGATGACATTTTCTATGTTTTAAATCGTAAAAACTACACTAAAGGTCAGTCTTCACTGTTTTTTTCAACTCTGACATACAAATCTGACCGATCTTCAGCCCAGTATAAAAGCATCAAGCCCTTCTTGGACATCGCAAAATGGTTTGCACGTGGGATTAATCCCTATATCAGTATGGATTCCGTTCTGCGTGCAGGAATGGAAGATCCCGAAGGGTACGTGCCTGATTTTTCACAGTGTCAACCCAGGTAACGGATCCGACGGCAGGGAAACTGAGCATCACGACATATACCGATATGTTGTTGACATGCACCCTCAATTTCCAGAGCTCCTCGCTGCTCTCGGTGAGGAGGACGACGACGGCGACTCTCTAAAACAGTTTATTGCTATGGTATGTTCATTTTTGACGAGTTTTTTACGCATATATTCACCCTAACCACGCATATATGACCAGATGTCCAAGTCTATGCAAAATGGTCGTGCCACAGACACGAGTACCATCAGGCATAACATCTCTGTATGTCTTCCTCTCAAACCGAAGGAAGAAACGGTCAAGGCTTCCTTCGACCATGGGTCAAAATCCGGACGTGGATGGTCTCACGCATGGACGGCTCGCGCCCTTTGCCCCTTGCAGTATATCACGGAGTTTGATAAGGATCCAGTGTGCGTAGTCGCTAACATCAGTTGCTAACCACGATTTCATCATTTTTGCCTAGATTATTCATGACGAACGTTCAAAATGGGACCATCAAACCCAAGGCGCGCCAAATCCCCTCTTTCCTCTTCCCCAACGACACCGTCTACAACCCGAAGAACTTGCAGAAGGGACTCTTTCGAGGGCATCTTGTCATCCGGGTGAGTTATGCATCTTATTTGTGAATCTTATTGCTTTCTGACACATGTATTGAGTGCCTTCGTGCTATCTACACCGGCAAATCTTCGATCCTCACTGGACACCGTGATGCACAGCGACCATCCGCCGCTGAAATCATGGGAATCACGGAGGTTACTGCACATATGGCTGTATATGCGGCCTGCCAGGTGTGTTCTGACGTTATCGTCATCTGGACTATTTTTTTAACAAGTCCGTAGGCATATGTTGCGCTTTCCTCCCTTGATAAGTGGGAGACAGCAGACGGTTACTTCAATATCGAGGATTTCCATGAAATGCTCCTTCGTCTCTTCACAAGGGACCCAGACCATCCCTGGGTCGTTGAAACTCTTGAATACCTGACACAGTAAGTCGCCATGGCATCTGTAGAACGGACTGTTTCATCAGATTATTATAGACAGGTTCCGGCGCTCAACCGAAAACGTAGCAAAACCAAGAAGAAATATCTCGTCGACTCCGACGACGATGAGGTAGACTCGGATGATCCAACTGGGATCTTCGCAGAACGTACACTGTACAGCTGCCAAAGCTGAAGAAGCCATTGAAAGCGAGCGCCCTGAGGTAACGTATGTAAAATTCACCGTTGTGAGGAGCTTACTTCTGCGTTTTGCAGCCTCGCGAACCTTCAATGGAGCTCGATGAGATGCCCGGGGACGAAGATTTGTTCAAAGTAAGTAAATTTCGTTGAATTCTCATATAATTTACTACAAAATGGTAGGATGATGCCTCGGCATTGGAGAATACCACCCCCGCCCCGCCAACACCTCCTCGTTCGAGCCCTCAGACACGAGACCCTTCGCCTCCCCGCCCAGCTGTGGCTTCTCAACGGCCCGCCCCTCGTGTTGCTCCATCTCGAAGGAGATCGATGGTTGTTGTTGAGACACTCACTGAAGACTCAAGTGACGACCCAAACACGGCGGCGGCGGCACCCAATCGCATTCGAGATGCGCCCTCTCGACGAGGCCGCCAAGCGGCGCCTCCTACTATGGTTCCATTGAAGAGGAAGTCAACCGTTGTGGTTGACTCGGACGAAGTCGACGAGCTCGACGACGATCTTATTCCTCACCCAGTGCCGCGTGGACGCGGAGGTCGAACTCGTCTTCCAGCTGCTCCGAAACCTCCGCGCCGGGTTAGTACTCGTACAACTACTAAGTCTTAGGTGTATCATGTAAACTCTCGTTCTTTGCAATCAAACCCTTTGTGGATTGTATATTTTTGTTCCCCTGAGTTATACGGTCAAACAGTGTGCTCTTAGGCATTACCTATCTGTAAAACTGCATGTAATGGGCTAACAGGGATACCAGACCATTCAAATAGATTTTTGAGCTGACATCCATTACAACGGCTGTGCGATTAAAATCTGTTACAAGGCAATTACAAGGCCTGTTCTTACCAAGAGTCCAGGCAATGACGTGGCTGAATAGAAGGATTTATATTCGAGAGAAATACGTTACAATGGCCCACAATTATGGTGATGACTGAGATTCCTCGTAATAAAACAGATTCATGTAATGGGCCCACCCTTGTAATGGATTTCAGCGATTTTATTGAATTTTACGAGGCTTCTACTGTATTCGTGGTCATTGTACGAGGGCGTCTTTTTTTCAGATGTACAACAAGCAAATTGTCAAGAGCGAGCCTTGTAATCGACGAGGGAAGTTACAAAAAAAAGAAAAAGCCAAAGAACGAGCGGCGAAGCCAAAGGTCGACGACACGAGCTCGTCTTCACTACTCGCGCGGTCGGTGCGGTAACAAGCTGTGGAGTGGGAAATGGACGGTCGTCCCAGTTCGTCCTCGTCGGATGTGGAGGGTGCGAGAGAGAGCATAACGACTCGATCGGATGAGATCCTCCCACACAATGAGTTTCCTCTTCGTCAACTCTTGTTCCGATTCACGCTCAATTTACACGAAGCACTGAGGCATCGTGCGCTCAGCTCCCATGCGGCACTCTTTCGACGTCACCAACAACAACGGTCTTCGTAAAAAGGGGCAAGGGTGAAGCTCGGGGGAAGAACCCATCAAAGAAAGTTAAACATCATGATCATTCGCATGAGCATCCCACTCGTCGCAGACGTGCTAAACATCGACTTTCGACAGACACTGAGCTTGAGGCGTTGGGCTTGATACACGTGGGCATTGCAGGAGGTGGTCAGTGGTGTGTGGTATGCGCGATCGGCTCTATAAACCGGGTGGCGAGCGTCTGGATCATTTTCTTGGATAGGAGATCACGTAGTATTCTATGGAAAGATGTAATCAGTTATAATCTCTACACACGAACGGATCGTTTAGAGCCACTCACATGTACGTGAAATCTCGTCTACGAATAGAACGATAAGGGGTGTGTATATGCATGGAAAAAGTAGGGCTTACCTACAGTCATTGTGGTGTACTACGCAGTGCAGGGGCAGACAAGACGGCGGAACCCGTGTGCAATCGGTAACGAGTGAGTAATCTACGTCGCTGTCTGTCATCGGAAAGCCTGAGTAAAGAGGGGGACTGAAAACGGGGAGCAGTGGGCATGCGGACGGGCAAATGGAGGAGGGAAGCAAGAAGTGCCAGTGAAGGACATAACGTCAGGTCCACCGTACACATCCCATCCTGGGCTACAATATCAGACTTCAGTAGCTCGTTTGCATGGATGCTGGATCTCAGCGTAGCGTATGTGTGGGTGCGGATGCGAGGACCGACTTGGGAGTGGGATGAAGAGTGATGGCGGAAGAGAGGTAGTTCTAAAGTCGGGCATACATGAGCCGCAGGGAGAAGAGAGTGTTGACGCGTGGCGTTATGTTGATAGTGGACAGGGACCAGAAAGGACATCAGAACCATGGCACAACTACCTTCAAAGCCGATCCTGCGCATCCTCACACTAAGCCTCCTCCATCCACCCCCGTTTTCGTGGGCGATAATAGTCCTTGAAAACGTGAGACACTTCGATGCGACAATGCTGGAGATGGTTGAAGTTTTACGATTTCGAGTCCTGCGCAAGTGGGGGCGGCGTGCAGCGAGGGTGGGCAGGAGGGAAGGGCAGGGCCAGGCGATGTTGGCAAGGAGCGGACGACCCGAACCCACAGACCGAGAGATGGCGATGGGAAG
This sequence comes from Psilocybe mexicana, assembly GCA_019721455.1. Classification (NCBI taxonomy): domain Eukaryota; kingdom Fungi; phylum Basidiomycota; class Agaricomycetes; order Agaricales; family Agrocybaceae; genus Psilocybe; species Psilocybe mexicana. The sequence continues at coordinate 10,172 of JAIFHD010002372.1, forward strand.
GGTGTAAAGAAAGGACGGATGAAAAAAGGGCATATCGTCAACCATACCCCTCTTTTCCCCAGAACCGTGTGTTCGCGGCGTTGAGATGACGATGACGAGGGTTTGAGTGGGTGAGACTGTAGAAGCGGAGAGAGAGGCGGCGGAGACAGGCGGCGGGAGGTGTATAGGCATAGGTCAGGGGTGGGGTCAGCAAAGTGTTGGGAGAAACGGATGGGCAAATAGAGGAGGGAAGCACGAAGTGCTAGGGAGGGAGGCGTAGAGAGAAGGGCATACCGTCCGAATGGAGCCCATCGTGGCTTGTATACACCTCACAGTTGGACATTATGCAGCTTGTGGCCGCATATATGCAGGACCGCGTCGCGTTAGAGATTGGTGGGCATGTTCGCGTACCAGGGGTGAGATAGGGAGCGAGGGTCTGGGTGTGGCTGTAGGGGCCGACTTCAGTGAGGAAAGTGGAAGGGGTCATGGCGCTGCAAAGACGTCAGAACCATCCCAAGAATCAGAATACACTCGAGACAGACCTCCAAAAACGAGGTAATCGTGCTCGTTGTGAACCTTCCTCCCCGTCCTACTACAGTAGCTCCGTGTTAACATCCAGGCCGTGTCCCGACGTGCTCGATGTGTAGCTCGGCGTCTGGCGTCTCTGACGTGTACGGTGGAAGGAAACGCTTTGCGTCACCCAAGATTCGAGTCCTCACGCGCGCGACTGGCGAAAAAGACCGAAGGGCCATGGGAGATTGTATATGATCGACCTTGGTAATCCTATAGAGAAAGAGGTGCTCGGAAGGGTGGAACGAGACAAAGAAGAAAGAAGGAACAAGAACACACCTTCAAAAGCACCCTGGGACCTTCTCACAGTGATGAACGTTCTCTACACTCCAAATGGGCTTCGAGCACGGGTGCAGGCGTTCGGCGGTGAGACAGAGAGCCTGGTCAAGGGCATGACTTTAGTATTAGAGAGAGAGAGGTGCCGACGTAGAGGATGAGGATGAGAGTGGTCGGTTTCTTGGCGGGGAGGTGATTACTTAATCGGATTTATTTTTAGCTCATCGCTTTCACCGACATTTTATTGGATATCGTAGTATACCCAGGTGGCGATATTGGCAACGGGATGAAGAAGGATAGGCCGTCAACGCCATGCATCAACGGGTCCACAAGCTGGATGGAATTATCGAACCTGAAGCGGCTGTCATTCAGATCGACAGTGGTGGCGCATGTATCGTAAAACAAGTTGTTATATTGCATCATCCATGTAATATAAGATATGTACAGAATTCTCGGATCTCAAGGCAAACTTTGCTATCGCTAGTATGTTCAAACGTGTCAGTTTAAAGACTGCCAGGCCTCAAGGTCATGACGTCCACTAATACTTCCCCTCTATTCTCACTCAGCACAACGATCCTGGCGGACAGATCGTCGACGAGGACTCGTTTGCGCAAATCCTCAGATGCCACCTGTATATGCTGAGTACATACATGACACCCTGGCAGTTGCCTGGCAGGTGTCATATGTCCCTACCAGTAGTTCCCCATGCCCGGCAGTTGATGTGGATTTGCCTGTTGGGAGGGGGATGCCTGCCGAGGGCCGCCGGGGCTGTGGACGATGCCAAACAAACAAAAAAT